>VZSZ01000710.1:352955-365623 GCA_013398815.1 Ibidorhyncha struthersii
AAAACAGACAGAATCCCTGCTGTGCTGCAGCAAATGGTTTCTCTCTCACCATCACCCCCAGAGCCTCACACCAGCCACGGGGTCCAGACCACACTGCCAGGGCTGGAGCCTGTCTGCAGAAGCCAAGCCAGCCTCCACCAAGAGGCTGTCACAGCCCCCTGGTCAGCCACCGCGTGCCAGCCGGGCACTCTGCAGTACCCATCCCGACAGCACGGCCATCTGCGCAGGTGGGACCTGCCCATAAGCAGTCATGGCAAGATCCTGTGTGCACAGGAGAGGGGACAGGTGTCTAGAGGACATCACCCAGGCCCCGGCAGCCACTGCCCTGCTGGAGGGTGGCTATGCCCCCCCAGCCGAGGGCAGGGGGGAATCGCCTGCCCGGGCTCAAGCCCATCTCACTCCCTGGCAGGTCCCCACAGCAGCTCTGCAGAGCCCCGACTCTGCTTAGAAGCCAAACCATCCCTGATGCAGCCCAGTGTTGGGGCCGTGTTTATGTGGCAGTGAATATGTCACAGAGATGAAATCTCAAGCGAGCTTGGGGCGAGTGATTCACAGGCTGCTCAGTTTATGAATACAGCTCAGCCAGGAGCATGTGTTTAATTGCTCAATGTACTGTAACACCTGTCGCTTCCTGCATTATCCACTTGCCCCAGCACTAGAGCTGCCACCTTCTCAAAACAGTCATTTCATGAAGTGAATTGCCTTTCCATGATTATCTTTTTATGCAATTAATATTTTCTCAGCAAATCACAGATCACTCTACCTCCTCAATATCTAAAGCAATTAATGAGCCCCAGCTGGCAGCCATGGCTGAATGAGTCACTCTCCTGGAGAAAAAGATATCACCGTTGCATATTCTCCCCTCGTGCTGTCATTTGCCAGCTGATATATTGGACTGAGGATACTTGTCTGTCATTCCCATGATGGAGCTGGACCATTCCTCTGAACGTGCCAGGTCAGGAGGCTGCATGTTCGAAGGACTCGGTCCTGGCCGTCACCTCTGCCCCAGCTACGGCTGGTGAGAAAACAATGCTGCAGACTCTCTCCTGGCCAAGCAATAGGTGGGGAAGGCGCCTGCTATAAAATCACAGCCCACTTGACTTCTCTAATAGGGTTTATGAAGGTCAGAGAGCTACTTCGTGCTCCATACTTTGTGAAATGAAAGCGCTTTTACAGCCTTCAAAGAAAACAAACTAGGACATCCGTGGGGCAAATTCTGGGTCATTTTTTAAACATATATACATCAGCCCTATGTACCTTTCAGCATGTATGTCACAGGCATGTTTCAGTACATTCCTCCATCCCATTCCTCTTACAGCCTGCTACAGTTAGCTTTGCTGACCGAGGTCCAAAAGGCTTTTTTTTTAAACTGTCTGCAGTGACGCCTTAGTATCTTCTCAGTCTTACAGAGCTAATGTGGAAACTTTTTCAGTGTACAAACAATTTAAGTGCCTTCCTGCTCTGAGGCTTTAAAGAAAAAAATAACATGGATTTCTTTTGTTGCCACTTAACGTCCGATTCTACATTAAGTTGCTTTGAGTCTCCTTTCATCTCCACTGATTAAAGAGACAGCTTTGTCATCAGCATGTTGTTTCGACTTTCTTTTCACTTACCGTCTTTCCAAACAGCAAGAAATATGATTTGTAGGGGGGCATCTGACAGAGATGGAGGCTCCTGGCTTAGCTCAGGAAAGCAGTTGTGTATATGTCTCAAGAGAGCTCTAAACCTTTATATATCTGCAAGAAGGAGACAGGCAAAGCGTTTAGGCCAGCATCACCAGTAAAGAGGACAGACAGCCCAATATGTTATGGTTGCTGATAAGTGAGATAAACAGAAGTGTTAGAAGCCCTGGAGGTAGGGGTCAGAACTGGGAATTTGAAACAACACAAAACACGGCCACGGCAGGGAGCAGGCATCAGGGGCAGGACAGGAGAGACTAAGAGTGGCTGGAGAGTTTGGGGAGAAGCATCAAGCAGGCTTTAGTAAAGCCTGAGAAGGAAATCCAGCCAGAAGAGTAATGGGTTGCTTGGATGGCAATTTAGCTGGCAAGCAGAGAAAAATCAAGAACTAGAAAAAATTAACAATGGAAAAAAAACAAAAAATCTAAGTTCTGGTGGTTTAAATTCCCTTCCTGACTCAGTTTTCTATCATTTTTCTCCTAAGATTGTGATGTCACATCTCCAAAGTAAAAATGGAAGAAATGCACATAAGAAGGAGGTGGCCGGGAACATGAATCACACCGTTCACATGTTAAAGCTTTGGTTTCAGTCACGAGAATGCTCTAGGTCTACCAAATTGTTGTGTGGCTGTTAGCCATCATTTTAGGCATCAAGCAAAGAAATCCCTCTGGATAGTTTGTAGATTGTTTTTGTAGATGGGATTAGTGGGGAATCCAGCTATATTATGGTTTCTTCCACTCAGGAAGCTCTCCTACAGACCGTCTCCCTGCCCCATACAAAGCGGCGCTCAGGAGGCCTTGTGATGCCCTTCCCTGGATGCCTTTATTGCTGCCTATTGAACCAAAGACATGTGTAAGAAAGACACAGACCATGCATTAGCCTCGTCCTCTCCCCAAGCATTGGACAGGATCCAGCAGAACAATGCAGACTTCTACTTTCCACGTGGCCCTTCCCGTTAATATTTCTTTTAGGAGGGGAGAAAATCAGCCCACCATTATTATTTATTAACATCTACATCATGCCAGATCTGAATTTCTGACCTACATTGTGCTTGAGCAAAATGCTCATTGAAGGAGAATTTTGCCTAGAGTAAGGACTTGAAGTTTAGGTCTATTAATTATTAATTGCTCTATTTATTTATTCAAAAGCCCCGGTGAAATGGGAATATTAGCTGTTTTCCTTCCTCATGAACTCATTCTCTTGCATGGTCTCATCTGGCTTTGCACGTGTTCTTCCCCAAAGAAACAAATCAAAAAGTGTGTGTGTTTGTGGAGGGAGAGGGTCAGATTTTTTGCCAGGCAGCTCAGGGTACAGTCACATTTATTCTCACACGCTGCTTTGTACAACAACAAGCTGGCAGATAGAATGAAATATTAGCTTAATTTCCTGCAGATCTGATTTTTTTTTAAAAAGCCAAGGATGGAGGAGACTGAATTTAGAATAACAAACACCAAAGCTACAGAGACTCTGCAGTCAAAGAAAATCTTTCACTGTAGCAATTTATTAATTTGGAAGATGCCGTAGAAGATACTTTTCCATCACGACTGTTCGCCTGTAGGCCCATGTAGTTGTTCAAGGCTTGGAGGATGTATCTGTGCCAATCAGTGACACTCATGTCTTCTCAGCATATTCTGTCTTCATTGTGTATTTAGTTTCTTGATAACCCAGAAGAGCAGGAGTCCATAGCCTTCCCTTTTGTGCTTTCCTTCACATCATCTGCAGCAGGCTGGTGTGTCCTACAGCCAAGCCAAGGAGGCAAGGGTGGTGGGGAAAAACAACCCTGTTCTGTGCTGCAGGAAACAGCCACAGAGAAAGAACCTCCCAGCTCAGGTGGGACTGAGAGCAAACACTGGGCAGACATCTCTGTGAGCCCAACGCTCCTGCAGAAAGAGCCCTTGCTGTGCCGTTTGCACGATGAAGAGAAAAAACGGCTACTTCTGAGCCGAGGCTTCAGGGACTACTCCCAATACACACATCACAAATAAAACAAAAAGAACCCATCGAAACAAAAACCTCTGGGTGCTTTCAGGGAAGAGAGGCAAACCCACGTACCTTGGAAGACCTGCAGTCAGACCTGCCAGGCACTCAGGTGTGATGGCTGGGCTGCTGTAGAGATGAAACATATTGACGTTTGCTTATTTAGACCCTTGACATCTGCAGACATTTCCTAGGACACAAGGACGTTGCATTCTTGTGCTGCTTGGTATCACCTACAAATTCAGGAAGAGTAAAGAAACCTTCTTGTGTCTCTGTTTGAGTGTAACTTGATTTATTTTTGAGGCAGACAACCCAGCTGCAGGCCGCTTGCCTTCTGGCACTTGTGAGGCTGCAGACATCCGTGTCGATAATCCTCACCTCTCTCCTCCAAATGGCTCCTGAAACATCATCCAGGATTTCAGCCCAGCATCACATGCTTCTTTAGTTTGTGTTCAGGAGTGAACAACTGAGGGCATAGACTTTTATTTGAGTGTACTATATTTCCCCTTCTGTGAAGGTCTGGATATTGCTGCTGCATAAGTACTGCCCCAGGGGCTCTCCCTGGCAGCTCCTGAGATAAAGTTATTTTCTTCCTCACAGGGGTTCCCATATTGAGGAAATAAACATGAGGTTTCTATCCAGAGTCCTTTGCTTTTCTTTTTGGGTGTTCTGGCAGCTCAGATGAGAGGGTATAAGCAAGTGGTCCTCTCCTCACTGTGCTGCTGACAGCCTGAACTTCTCTCTTTCTTCTCCCTGACACGTCCTGCAGTGTCCATTGACCCCAAACCCCACCAGCTGCTCCACCAATAAGCTGTTTGCTGCCTGTGGCTCAATGTGTCACCACGTTGTTAGGAAAAAAAGGCTGCCACACATCCCTTTAGCAGGCTGCTTGTTTCAGTGTTTTAATTGTGCACCGAGATTCCTTGATTAGGTTAAACGATGATATCCATCACCCAGTGAGAGCTGCGGATAAAGACATAACTGCAGGTCATGGCAGTGTAAAGAGGTGTGGACAAGGCAATAGACAAAAACTCTGTTCTCTGAAAGCAAAGCAGGGGAATAATCTTTCAGGGCTCGATCACAGCTCCAAACATTTGCCTGTTTTGGAGGTAGTTAACAGAAATAATGTGATGGGAGCAGGTCAAAGAGGAATTGCAGCAAAAGGCTTCCAGGAGAAGCATGTTTTGGAGGGCTGGCAGCCTGCACACTACCCGCCTAGGCAGGACCAGAAGCGCTGTGCGTGATGGTTGCAGGCCTTCTCTGTGGTGGGAAAACACAAAGCATCAGAAATCTTCTCTTCTTGTGGGGTATACAGTCTTGTTTTGTACTTGTATCAGTTTGAGCCACTTTGGGGAGATCCAGAGAAGTCTCAGAAGTGGATCCTGGGTTGTTTGTTGTCCAGGCACAGAGCTGCTTCCCTTCCTCAGCTCCAGGCTTCCTGCCCCAAACCAGCAAGGCTGCCGCACCTGGCTGTCTCAGCTCCTGACAGCTCGCTGAGATGCAGCGGGGGACCGCGGAAAAAACAGCTACCAGCCAGCCAGCACCTCAGCAGCTCGGGCATCACCTTTGCAGAGTCTTCTCAGGAAGGACTCAGAGTGTCTTACAAACCCTCACCCACCGCATGGGCCCCACCGCTGTGCAGTGCTGGAGGTGAAAATAACCAGTGCTGACACAGACTGGAAACAGAAATGCAAAGAGAGAAAGAGGCTTGGTAAAAGTCAAAGCAGTGACAAGTAGCAGCAAACTCCGCAGCAAGAGACGTTTAGATGTGGTGTTGGCGGATATGGTGTAGGGGAGAACTTTGTAGAGTAGGGTAGATGGTTGGACTCGATGATCCCAAGGGTCTCTTCCAACCTAGACAATTCTATGATTCTATGATTCTATGATCTCCTTACAGCCTTCAAGGAAATCTGAGTTGCTCCAGGCCTGAGTGGTGCATCTTCTCCCTGCTTGTCTCGGCAGCCTCCCCACCTCTGCCCATGCAGCTCCTTGCCTCTCCACTGATGCTCCTTTCCCTCCCACCCACCTCCTCCCCACCCCTGCACGCCCGTACCTTCTCTCACTTCTGAAAAACTCCGTTTCTCTCTCGGTCAGTGAGAGTTCTCCCTCCACCCAGAGATCCCCGTCGGACCCAGAATGCAATCACCAGCACGAGGGACCAGGCACTCGCCCAGCCGCTGAGCACGCAGGCTGTAACAAACTGCAAACAGATAAATATAAGAGGTATCATCCATCAGAGCAGACAAGCCCCTAATGTCTGCTGCAAGTCTACACTTTAACCCAAAGGCAGATGATTAAAACATGTGAATGGTGGATATGGCAGTTCCAGTTCAGACCTATTCTCATTTCTGAGAATAACAGCATGCCGCATAAGTGTTTGGCTGAACAATTTCCAGCCCATCATTTCTTTTCAGATTGTTTTGCTTCCATACATCGCTGTTCGTGACTGCGGATGTGTAACTGGTCAGTAGGCGTTCTTTTCTCTCACTGATTGTATGCTTGAAATGTTTAAACTGGAGAATAATGACTAGCAGAAAGTGAATATTGAATCTCATGCCTCTGGTATCAACTTCCATGCTAGATATAGGGGATCTCCAACAGTTTCTAAATATTTTCACCGCATTATGCTCAAAGATAGAATTTCTTGGGCTTTGGGAGTTTTGGTGGGGTTTTTAGGTTTTGTTTCGTTTTGTTTTGTTTTGTTTTTCCAAAGAGCCCACATTTCACTCAGTAGGTTTTGCGTGGAAAGCAGAGGTTTGGAGTTTTCCTCACCATCACTACTGCATGGGGCTCATTGCACCTTCTACAGGCTAAATCTTGAAAATTTCCAGATGAAAGTAAATATCTTTCACAGGATTTTTAAAAGAAATTTATGAGCTGCTCTGTGTGTGTGTGGGTGCATGTGTGTGTGTGTGTGAACATGCAGGGAAGAGGCCACTGGGCCGTAGGAGCCGTGGCCCATGTATACAGTGGTCCATGTGCAGTATAACCGTGTAGGAAAGCAGACGTGATGGGAGCAGGGGAGCTGAGTTTGCTACACCTCAAATGTCATTTTTCAGCAGGCAGGGGTTTTCAGGACTCAGTGTAGGGTACAGGGAGGGGGGAGCCAGGGAGCGGGGTGGTCTGCCTCTGGGGAACATCAGCAGCCCATGGGGAGCTGGGCCCTGACGGGGGACAGGAGGGAGAAAGCCCGTGGAGCAGAATGGGGGTTCCTCCCATATGGAATTAGCTTCCAGCTCTGCTTCAGCAGCTTTGCCTCTAAGGAGAGGCCACAGAGTTTCCCATAGCAACATTTTTTAATAACAGGCAAAAAGAGCATCCGCTGCGCCCGAAGACAACAAAAGAAGGTCAAGCTGCAGGAAGAGTCTTCACGGTTCACCCACCTCGCCTGTAGCTCACTTCTGCTCTCACAACAACCCGTGGCCCAGCTCTGCCTCTTGTCCCAGCTCCCATCTCATCCCCTTACACCGCAGCCTGTCAGTACTGTTGTGGGGAGGAGCGAGCCTGGGTCCCCGTGGAAGGAGAGCCTCTCACAGCGCTCTTCTGCAGCCCCAGCCAGTGAGGAGGAGCAGTCCTGCAGCACGAGCATTGCTCCACGCACCTCCTCCAGCGATGGGTGCCTGAGGAGGATGTGGAAGAACTGTGCGCCTTCCCCCAGGGCAGGGTGGAAGCCTCAAAGCACCAAGTGGTGCAACACCTCCCTTCACACCTCCTCCACCCCCTATACCTCTTGGACATGCCCCATTTCTTCCACTGCGGATGCTCACTCAAAGGGAAGCAAGAGCTGAGCTCAGTGGTGAGATGTCCAGCGCTACCCTTCCAGCCAAGCACTTGCATTCAGTGGTTTGCTCACCCTCTTTTCAGGGATGCCACCACTGGCTGGCTTTGACGAGTTACTGCTGGGTGGCCTTTGGGGACCAGGAAAGAAAACACCAGGCTATCAATGCCCATGAGACAAATGCCCTGTTCCCCCTCGCCTGTTCCCTATAGCTGTTCCTGCAGGCACCAGAGGCAGGCTGCTGGGCTAAGGGCCAGAAATGCATGTTAGATCTGGATGGTACCATAGGGAAAACTAGCAGAGTAATTGTAACTGCTCAGGGTGAAACAGAGCAAAATATAAACCTCTTTTTGTTCTTTCCTTCTCTTTACATATGTACTTTGCATTTTTAACAAAGACCAACTTATTTTTTAATTGTCTTGTATTTTTTTACTAAGCCTAGAACTCTACCAAAAAATAAAAGTGAAATGTGTCATCCAGACAAGACTGCCAAGTGCTGCCAAGTGCTGCCAGCTGTATTTATAGCTCCACCACCCTTTGCTGAGATGTTGCTTTGGAACAGTGCTGGCCCTGAAGAAGCTGTTACCTTGCCCAGCAGTTACGGAGGCAGGTTTTATTGTGTCTGCCCAGAAGTGCTGGCACTTGCAGAGGGAGGACAACTGGCATCCATGAAGAAGGATCCTTGTCCCAACCCCTGTCTGTCTGTCACCCACACACGTGCCCTCTCCCTTTTCCCCAGGGAGACATTGTGCAGACGCTGAAGGCGCTGGAGTGGATGCAAGAGCACATGGAGAAGAGGGAGCATCGAGCAGAGAGCTGTTAGATACAAAGAGGCATCTTTGGTGGCTATTAAGTGCTGTTAGATGAATGTATAATCACTAGCTTGTCGGGGCTTCATTTATTTTGGTTCTCTGCCTGATGCTAAAAACATAAACATCTGTTTCTGAAATCACCACATCATAAAATGGCACTGTCCTCACCCCTGTTCATATGGGAAAACTGATTGACTTCAAAAAAGAAACTCCAGGCAGGGCAGAGACTGTGTCTCACAGACTCGCACCCCTCTGAGCTGCAGTGGGAGGCGAGGGACCCACGGGCACTGGCGAGCAGTCCCTAAGTGTACACAAGGCCGATGAGGTTGTTAGCATGGGTTGGAGTATATGTTCTTTCCAAAGTACTAACTGTCCTGGGGCCTCCTCTGCATTCAGCTCCTGACGGTAGGGCAGTCAGGGGCTGCAGGGCTGCCTGGGACCCCTGAGGTTTAGAGGACTAACATCCATTGTATTTTACGTGTTGGCTGGGAATGGAAAAACCTCCATCTAGCTTCCCCAGAGGAAACCTACCGCATCAGCGTACAGTCTCCCTTTGTCAGAGAGTGAAAATGAAACAGCCCTAGTAGGTCCCTTCTGGGCCATTTCCCTGAGAAAAGCCGTGGGGAGATCATCTCTTCCAGCTCATTTTTTCTGACGCTTTTTCAATCTTATTTGAAATCTGGCTTCCCACCTTATCCCTGTGATACTGTCTCACAACCACACGTCCAGCGTCCATATGTTCCTTCCTAAATCTTCCCTATACTTCCCTGCTTTCGTGCTGTCATTTCCAGACGGAGGTTCCCCTTCAATTCAGCTAGATGCTTTCTCCCTCCGCCCCTGCTGTCCATCAGCCGATGGATGCTGTAACAGTGCTCAGCCACAGCTTACACAAGCGTTGTGACTTGGCCTCTCTTCATCTTGCCTCACATGTCCATCCCTGAAATGCTTTTGCAGCTGCTCTCTACACTCTGCCCAGGTTGCCAGCATCCTTCTGGTGCCACGTGTCTTGATATTGAAGGCAGCATTCTCCTGTCCAGAGGATTTAACCTGGACAAGTCTGAGGAGGAGGCTCTGAGCAACCCTTCCCACACTGGGAGGGAGACAGTGGGGCTGCTGCTGGCTGCTGGGCTGGTATGACACATAACCGATAAACCCAGTGACTGAAGAGATTATGAGCAAAGGAAAGAAATCCTCTGTGGACCAGAGGCTGTTCTGTTTGCTTGTGTGTGATCCGTTCAATACCATGCGATCCTGCAGATATATAACTCCTTTGCCACCGTCTAACATTAACAACACACAGAGACAGCTGCTGCTTTGGGCAGAAGGAGCCCAGAGTCTCCCTGCAGCTTGAGGAAGGTGTGTGTTCCTCCCCATGGGGCACAGCCTCTTAATTACCTCTGTTAACCGGACTTAAATGAACCCTGCGGCTTGTAGAATCAAGAGGCTCTTAAGGATGCTGTGATGAAGACGTGGTCAGGGAAATATTAGGAGAGCAGCAAGGAGAGATGGCACATTCCCACCTGGAAGGGAGAGAAGAAAACAAAGAAACAGAGCTCCCGGAGGTAGCCAAGATGTGGAGGAGAAGCCGCCCCCTGTGGGCACACACTCATGCACCCCCGCAGACGGGGTCCATCGCCCATCCAAGGGCACAGCATCTTCCCTCCTGTCAGCCCTGCAGGAGCAAGGCGGGAGGTGCTGACAGCCAGTCACACCTCTCCACCACCGGCACCAACACCGCACTTCACTGCCAGACGCTACTGGGTGCACAGCCGGTCACGTCCCGCCGGCGCAGAGGAGGGAGGCGGAATCGGCGCTTTGATGAGCTGCCCCGCAGCGCAGCGAGGCGGGATGGGGGCGAGGACCACTGCCGGTAGCACCCCTCCCACAGCACCCCCTCACAGCGGGCTGCCCAACCCGGGAGTTTCATTTTTTGGATAAATCAAGGCCTGAATATTTCAAAGCAACCTGGGAATGCGGTTGTGTCTCATGCAGCGGTTTTAATGGTAGCTGTGCAGATAAATCCCCTGGACTGCTTTGAATATTACAAGAAAGATCTGGAACAGTGAGTCATCAAAGGGCTCGTTATATTTCCCACAAGAATTAATTGTCCGCTGAGAATCCCAGATCAAGAAACCACATTTTGCTTCCACTTCTCATGTCAGCCGCATGCGAGATCTAACTCATGCTCTGTTCTGAACCTCTGTTGAGTATTGTTAGCCGGCCTGTGTGATGTACTCCAGCTGCAGAGGATGAAATAGTGCCGGTGTATCTCCTACTTTCCCTCCGGGACGCCGAGGCTTTGTTCTGGCAGCCTTTCCCCCGGCTGGTGCGCAGTCCCGCCAAAGGCGGTCTGACCGCCCCACTGTGGCAGCGACGCTCTTGTGGCTCAGCCCAGCTCCGCAAAGGACTCTGAGGCAGGCAACTGCTCGGGAGGGGTAAAGTGCGTTGCTGTTACCGCTATTTTTATGAGTTGCTTCCTGCTAGAGCCCCATCCCCCTCTATTAGTCTCTAGGCCACCGGCAGCAAGAAAGCTCTCCCCTTTCTTCCACCTTCTGCAAGAGTTTCACTCAGTACAAGTGGGACAAAACTGCTTCTAAATCCCTTTACTGTTCACAAAAGCGGTTCACGTCAAAGATAAACTTCGCCTCCATTCCTGAGAAGAAAACACTGTCACCCTGCAGACTGGCTCCTCCTCATGGTTCTTTAAATCCTCAAAGAAAGGACCATTTTTCAGTATTTTCCACACGGTGTTTCCCACTTTTCCGTCATCCCTGATCTGTGGCCCCTAAATATCTTCAGTTGCCAGGGCAGAGAGCTGCACAGAGAATTTAGGCACTGCCTTGGCTTAGTTCTCCTTTGCTTCCTTTCAAGGGTCCCACAGGAGCGGACCATGGACTTCCATGTGCCTGCAGACCACAGGCAGAGACCTAAACTGTCCTTGAGCATAAAAATGCTAGTTTGGGTCATATATTAGCAAGCTCCTTCACAGACCACATCCAAGCCTCTGTTTCTCAAAGAACAGGGAACTGTAAAGGCCAAAATTTACTTCCATTTTAATCCCATCATAATTTCAGTAGGTGACTGTGAAGCAGAAAAAAATGGCTCTCTTTCCATTATAGAAAGCTGAATAATTCAGACACCTTCTTTAGGCCTCCTCCTCTCTTCCCAAGATAATAATCATCCCACATTTTAGTGCTGCAACAAAACCAGCCACCCAGGACTTCATCATATTCACTAGGCTTCATACTGACAGGAGGAGAAAGCAGAGATCCTCTTGCCGTTGGAGTGAAGAGAGAATTTTATTTCATTGTTGGAACATGAGGCTCGTGATGTAGTTGCGCGTTTCTGGCTCCCTTGGAGGATGGGCAGTGGCGGGTACCTGCGTGTACAGCTATCTGCTCACACATTAGGGAGGATGTTTATGCAGCCCAAGACTGGGAACTCAGCTGAAATGGGAAAAAAAGTCTTGCTGCAGATTTCCTCTGTGATTTTGGCCACATCACTTTGTCTGTGACTCATTCCTCCACCTGCAAAGACAGCAGTAAGAGCACTGCCTGCCTGCAGCTGGCAGCTATCAGGAGCAGCATATGCAACGAGTGTCAAGGACTCGATAAACATGGTGATGGGGAGTGTTAAAAAGAGTTATTCCTCACCCCATATAACTTCTTCCCAAACCTCCAAGCGGTATCGCTGCCCTGCTCTGGGATGCACCAACGGTGCCGAGGGCCTCGCCGAGCCCTGCCTGCAGCCCACACGGCATGGATTGGGCTGGGCAGGCTCTGCCATGGCTGCCATCTCTCCTCTGTCCGGCTTTAATCCTGCACAGCCGGAGGTGAACACGGCAGGCTCCAGCTCGGCACCCTGCGCTCTCTACATCCCTGAAATGGGAAGCCTTGTTCTGAGAAGCACAGATTAATTTAGCCAAGGAGATGAAAGCTTAGGGGCCGTTGAACCATATGTGATCAGAACCAGGTAAATCTGTCACAGGCGTACAGACTACAGTCCTTACCCGATAATTTAAAACAGGTGATGCCTCCAGGGGAGAGTAATTATGAAGAACAAATGATGAACAAGGGAAAAGTGGCAGTTTAAGAAAAGAGCACACCTTCCCTTGACATTACAAAAGTTACCATAGCTTTACAATAACTAAACAGTATTTGTTCCTTTAAAAATATCCTGACTGAGGGGAGCTCTACAGACAGACAATTTCAGTAATATGTGTATAGGGAGTCTGCGAGTACCTGTGCAAATGTATGAAAAAGGGAAGAAGACGAGGCTCTAAAGGGAGCTGGAAGAGGCAGTGAAAAATCTATGACTCAACACTATCAAGAAGGATAATGTGGATAAAAATGTTCTGAGAACAAAAGAAATCCTGAAATTGTTATAGATCTTTTATAAGATGAAGATAATGATATATCTAAT
>VZSZ01000710.1:365681-379251 GCA_013398815.1 Ibidorhyncha struthersii
ATTCTGAAAGCAACTAGATGGCATATTAGTATCCTATGAGATAAATGTGTTATTCTACTCTATTCTAAGTTAACAACAAAAGTTATTGAATACCCTTTACTAGAGATAAATATTTCTAAATCGACACCGAGATAATGCTCAAAAGGTTTCTAAAAGTTCTCTGAGGAACTCTCTAGATCGTTAATGTCAATTTATAAGAAATTTCAGGAAAACAGAATTGCCTGAAAACCGTAAGGGAGGCATCGTTCCATTAGCACTTTTAAAGTATAAATGGGACAGAAAGGGGAGAGGGAGAGGGAGAGGGAGAGGGAGGTTGTCTCCTGCCCATCCTCGAGGCCACTAGCCCAGCGCTGGGGAGAGGGATGCGAGGTGGAGATACGAGGGAGAGGCGCATGGGGCTGGGTTATTATTGCACAGAGCAGGGTACAGAAGAGTGATTATAGATACCACGATGTCATCTTTGTGTCTGAAGCCATTTGGAGGAGGGAGAATTGTAAACGCGCTTTTATCCTGCAACGGTGCCCATCACTAAACTGGCTAAATTATACCCAATCACTGGGCCTGGTATTTCTTGCATTGCAAACTCTTAACTGATAGACCTCAAAGCATTTTCACCAACCAGGAAGGGTCAACATGATGTCTACTATCTCAAGAGGTTTCATAGAGGTGCAATCATGACCCAGACTCCAGTAGCGATCCAGAAGGGAACCTAAATTCAGTGCTTGCAAACTTCTCAGCTCTCACTGCCTGGTAGGCTGGTAAATAATGAAGTCATCGGCGTATTTACACACGTAAATTTTGGCTACACTGATAGAGAAAAGATTGTGCTCTGGAAACCAATATTTTTGATCAGCATTGTGGGAGCATGAACACACATGGTGTAACAGTGATGGGCTGCCAGAGCACTGCGATGACCAGAGGGAAAGCATGGTCTTTGATGTGCAGGCATGATCCTGCTGAGCAGGTGCCCTCGCTGGGTAATCCTGCATGTGTCTGTGCAAGATATTGGCCAGACCCGCAGTTACTGGGAAACGTGGGCAGCTGAAAAGCCAGCAATTTTTCTGCCAGAGCAGCTCTTCAAAAAAGATTGTTTCAAGATGTTCCTGAGCTAAATCTGAAGATGGCAGATCTTTATAAGCATTGCATGATCTGAGCCAGCGGGAGAAGCAGTGTGTGTCCTGGGAAGGACATGGACACGGTGACAAGTTGGGATTTTGGTTCTCTGTTACCAAGCAAAGCCTAAGCAGCCCACGTCAATGTGCACAATCTCTGCTGGCTGGAGAGCAGCCCACGCACAAGCACCTCTGGGGACTGCCAGAAATTTGGTGTCACATCTTCTTTCAGTATTAAGACTTCCCCTGGTTACTGAGACTGGCTGCTTCTCAAGCCACTTGGGGGTCTTTACCCTTCCACGTGACCCCGTTCTTCTCCCCGCCACCCTTCTCACGGGTATCTGACCTTGCACGTTCCCTCATAAACCGGAATGTCTGGGACCTGGACCCACTGGTTAAACCACAGATAAATACAGGTGAGATTAACCCTTGCCTGCCTCTACCCCACTGTTTGGGTTGGATCCCTAGTGACCGTCCCCTCTCCTTGCTCAAAGTTTCTCAGGTAGCGCATGGCCACAGAAGTGGCAGAGGTTGTACACTCAGACATGAGAAAGAAGATGGTCCTCTCTTCATTTTTCCATGATGCCAGGAGTAGCTTTTGCTAGCGGAAGAAGACTGGACACTTGAAAAGGCTGCATGTAGAGACATGGTAGTGCACTTGCACAGAAAAGAGAAAACCTCAAGTTTCCTAAGCAGTGGGAGGGGTGCAAGGAAATCATCTCTCTGTGTGTATGTGTGTGTGGCCCTGCCTGAGAAGATGCATTGGTATCTTTCATGTATGTGAACACTTCCTACTTCTTTTGATACTTGCTCTTGTCAAGCTCCCAATATAGTTTTTTTCCCTTTGAATGCAGTTTCCCTGCTCCCTCCTGGGTGTGAAGGTTGACTTATCTACCCGTTACATCAGCTTCTCCAGGCAGAGAGATAAACACAGGCCTAGGGAAAAAGCTTTGTCAGCTTTTGACAGAAAGATTAAATGCAAGCGGCTACTGCACCTAAGGCAGCACTGGTGCCCAACACGTGAATCTCAGTAAACAAAACAAATCCCTCTGTTTCAGAGGCTCCAGTAGAGTGCGAAATGTGTCCCACTTAACTGCGGCAATCGGTCAGACCCCCGAGGAGCCGAAGATCAGTCAGCCACAATGCTCCGTATTCTCTTGTCACAAGTATTGTTTGCACGGTCTCTCCTCTCTCATCGGTTGCTCAGAAAGTTGCCTTTTCTGCGGCTACAGAGGAGCAGCCAGTTGGTCCAAGCTATCTCACCATGTGGCTGCGATGGGAGAGAGAAGGGTAGGATAAAGCCAGAGAGGATTAAGGCATTGCAAAGGGCACGTTCAGCTTCTCCATCCAGTGATGGTGAAACCAAGTTCTAATAGGATAAGTGAAAAATCATCTTAACAGGAAATCTCCTTCCAGCCTGGAAAAGGCCTGGTGAGATTTACCCTGAGAACTGTGAAGTGAAAACACCAGTCATGACTACAGACCTGCCAGCTCTGCCGTTGGTCAAGTCCTTCTGCTTTCCACTGCACAGGCTCTTACATGGCACTGTGGATCAGAACTGGTGTGATTACGCCATGTCTCGGATACTACAGCTGGCAGCAGAAATGCAGAAGTTTAGCAGCCTGGCTCTGGTTTACTCTGCAGGTCCTGGGCGAGCCCTCACTCAGCAACATCTACGCCACACCAACAAACTGATCACAGCTGCTGAGGTTATACCTTCCTCTGCCACCCTGCCTGCTGCTTCCAACTGCTCGGTGGAGAGATGCTTGGTCCCCTTACAGTTCCACCATCACAGCCGCATCTGCATCCAGGCTCGAGCTATACATGCTGTCCTCTTTTGATGGTGCATGTGAAGGCAGCCAGCAAGCAGGTAACACATGCCTGCGTCCTTGGATTTGGTGACGATGTTTTCCAGGGCAAGTACATCACTGGGGCGCTGGAAGGACACAAAGAAAGGAAAAAACAAAACAAACCTGCCATGAAGTGTTGCTCAGAGGAGGAGTGTCCGGGGCTTTCGCAGTATTCACTGACCACTTTGAGAGGGACTGTGGCTGCTTTGAGGCTGCAGAGGTCAGCTTGCTGCTCAGAAAGTGAGAGGAAAAATATCATCCTTCAGTACCAGTGTCCATGAAATTGTGCTTTAAGCTACACACTTACAAAACGGGATGTGTTACACCACTGCAAGTACCCAGGAAACCTGTAAATGCATAAACTGGAATGAAAGAGGAATACTTTATTTTCATATCTACTCCGAATCCACCAGTCTTTGACCCAAACTGGGGTAAATGATAGCATGGAGGTAGTGTCAGAAAGCAGCCTGCCAACGTACCTTGAGCATTCATTTGGTTCAGTCCTTCTAGGTGGCTCAGAGACGCACAGAAACATGCATTCTCTGGACTTTTTAAGAAATAGCTTTGCCAAGAACCCAGCAAGCCACAGTGAAGCAGCTTCAGGCTTCAGCTGCAGATCTCCCACGCCCCTTGCTGGACAAGCACTGCAATAACAGAGCTCTGGGCTACACAAACTGTGAAAATAGCAAAGCGCGGAAGAAAAGCCAAGTACATCACGAATCTATATCCCCATGGATAAAAATGTTGCCCAAAACTAATTTCCGGTAGTAAAAATTAACAAATAAAACCATACAACTTTAAACGTAAAATAGCACGGGCCTGCCATAATTTGGCACTATATGTCTGACGAAATACAGTGCATATTCTCCTTTTTTTAAAACCAGAATGAGCACTTTGGACACTGTGGTACGTGCAAAATCATATTAGATGCTCATATGGCAAAGAGGAAGATGGCATAGAAATTACTGTGTTGTAGTATAAAGGTACCAAAATTAACTTCAAAATAACTAGCTGATGTCCTGATAGCTATTTAGTAGTCAGGTATCTTAATAGCCCACGCTGGGCTCTGCCCTGCCACAGCCTGTTTCCATTGCTGGAGTTAGCAAGCTCCGGGCCAGGTCAGCCTCCACCAAACCTTCTGAGCAGCTCTTGCACAGAGCCGACTAACGGCAGAAGAAGAGTAGAGAACTTAAAAAGAGAAATGATTTTTGTTTGCTGCTGTTATGTAGGAAAAGTTAATGCTACGTTGACACCAACCAGCTGTCCACGTGGGCAGTTGCAGCTCTGCGACTGCCATCTGGAAGGCTTTGCCATTGGTTGAGGGGTCAGCAACGCTGGGTGGAAAGGGGCTTCACAGGGTTCAGCATTACCTTGCGATGCAATACTTGTATTTCCACACCCCGGCCTCTCCTGTCAGTGCTTTTATTTCCCCTCTCCTTCGCTCCACACTGTTCTCTCTCTGGTACAGGCTGTCCCAGTCCCAAAATACCTTCTCGACACTTCCTTCTCTCTCTGGCTTGGTTTCCATCCTCAGGGAGGTATCTTTCTTGGAAATGAGCTTGGCTAGGAAAAATATGGAAAACCCCACTTTTAGAGGCGCAACTTTGTTCACAAATAGTTGGCACCTGCTGACTCACCAAAGGTAAGAGAAAGAATGCCATCCTTTGCGGAAGGAATACTACACTTTACTTGCTGTGCTTCAGGTGAAGGAGGAGCTCCAGGGAAAGCTTTGCAAGATCCTCCTCTAAAGCTGCTGTTCTGCCTGCATGGCCTTCAGGAAGCCTGAAGAAAGATCAGTTTTGTTTAAAATATATATATTTTTTTTTTAATTATTTGGCAAACACGATTGCTGCTGTTTGTCATTTAATGCTCCTAATGGAGCATTAAGTGAGTGGACTCGTCTTTTAACATTTAATTTCCTCCTTTATGCTTTGTCTGTTGGTAGTGACGGCAACTGAGTGGCCCAGAGGGAACTGGTAATGAAATCTCTGTAGCAGCCCAAAACAAAATTATTTTTAATCTAGGTTCTGCATAAACGAGTGGCTAATCTTCTGACATCCTTTGTTTTAATTCTTAATTTTCCAAAGTTAAAAGCAGCAGCAGCCACACATTTCTGACAACTGCAAGGGCAAAAATAAGATTTTTACTCTCAAAAGAAATTTCTGCATTCTATGAGAAATTGACCAATTATCTTGTTTTATCGAATAATACAAACTTAAATAATGGAATAAATAATACAAACTTGTCTCTGGAATAAGTATGTCAAGTAAGGAATTGGAAGGAGAAAATATGTTTAAAAATGGCACTGGAAACCTGTTAGATGCAAAGGAAATAACAGAAAAGGAAATGCTAAGAAACTGCCAGAGATGTCTCCTGCATAAATTGTTTTAAATCAGTACATGTTGATCATGAAAGAGGGACACATCCAGGGATGGGGCATCCACAACTTCAGGCAACCTGTTCTGCTGTCTGATCACCTTCATAGTAAAGAATTTTTTCCCTACATCTAATCTAAAACTACCCTCTTTTAGTTTAAAAGTTGCCCCCTGTCCTACCACTACAGGCCCTGGTAAAAAGTCTCTCTCCATTTTTCCAAGCTGCCTTTAAGTCTTGAAAGGCTGCAATAAGGTCTCTGGAGCAAAGGACATGGAGCAATGGAAGTTACAAGATGATTATACCTGATTTTTGTGAAATAAACCCCAAACCAGGCTGTTTTTTTGCTCCCATTTCAGCACTGTTGAGCCAGCTGAGCCTCCCAAACCTGTCCCTCCCCCAGCAGAGTGGGAAAGAGCCAGAGGCTGGGATGGAGTGTCCTCGCAAGAGGCCCACTGGCAATGCCTCTACACGAGAGTCGCGGTTAATGAAACCAACGGGTATCTCAGGATCTTTCTGTGGGCCCTGACTCCGCGGCGGGGATGGAGTTGGATTTCTGGCCCAGGTGAGCTGTCTTCAGTTCGGCAACACTGGGGAGCCAGCACAGCAAGCAACGCAGGTCTGCAGGAAGGGTGTTCGAAACCTTTGGCACCAGCCAGAGTGAAAAAAATGATTTGAAGCTAATAGAGGCTTATACCTGCAAGGGTTTGTGGGCTGGCTTGGGAATTCTCTCAATTCTTCTTTGAACTCTGAAAGACCCACACAAACAGGGGAAGTTGCCTAAATGCCCATACTAGGGAAACAATGAAAGGGAATATACACAATGTACTATCATATTCACAAAGTAAATTGGGGGAAAAAAAACCCTGCAACTTATTTTTTCCTCCTGCTGGAATGGCTAGTTATTAAAACATGAGACAAACGGATTTCAGACAAGTCTGGATGAAACTGATAATGGAAATTTAAAATAAAATAAAAACATTCTTGGTAGGAAAATCCACTGAATCCCCATACTTTTAAGACGTTTCTTTGCCCACATGTTCTTACAACCGATCAAAACATGAAAATCCATTTGGGTGAAATTTTTTAAAGCGGTGAAGATGTTTTAATTTTAAAACAGTAAAAAAACAAATATTCCAAAGCTTGTACCGATTTCATCTTCAGTTTGTACCTATTTTTTATGGAGATAGGTATTAAAAACACTTTTGACATTTTCTATTAGCCAAGCAGCCTTTTCTTTTATAAGCAAGTCATTAACAATGTTACTAGCTAAAGGAAAATAACATTCAGCCTTTGGGGGAAACGAAAGCTTTCACTGGGCAAAACCCATGGTATTTTAGCCCCACCTAAAAATCAAGCTCATGTGCTAAAAAAGAAAAGGTAAAGAAAATGAGAAAAGCATCTTTTCTCACTTTTCAGAAAAGGTATTTTTTGAAATCTTGTCCATGCAAGTCTTACCCATGGAAACACTGTTTTCAGCTCAGTGGGACTTTTTCGATGGAGTTGTTCACTTTTAGTGTTCATGCTTCTGATAAGGTAGTTTGCTTTGCTTTAAAAATACCCTGCATCATAGTCATTGTTATTACTTGCATTACTCCTTGTTATTACTTGTATTAATGAAAAATGTAGAGACTGCAAGATGACTCAGGTGCTACTCAAACGCAGAACACAAAAAGGTTATTCTTGACTTAAACACACTGTCATTAGGCAGGAGCGGTGGTAGCCTGGAGAGTTCAGAAAAAAAAGCCAGCCACTGAGCAGCCAAAACTAGCTTTAAAATCATGACATTTAAAGCAATAATAAAAAGGTGGCTGCCTTTTATTTACTTCTAGCTTAGGAATCTTTAAATATTTTGCACACAAGCTCAGGCTTCCTGCAACGTCTTAGCCAGAGGACAAGAAAGCACTATTTTTAAAATGAAAGCTGAGAAACCCATGTAATCAGAAGCTTTAAGGAAAATACCAAGTGTCATGAGAGTTGGCAACACTGTAGTTCCCTACCACTGTTTTTCTTCAGATCCTGTTTTTAATGCAAAATTAAAGGCTGTTTTCCCCTTACATTCTTCAATACTATAGTTAAGTGCAAAGTGTTGCCCTTTAAGTGAATGCTCTTTTTACAAAGCAATTTGATTATCTTCAATTATGCTATTATCAACAGCTGAGATTAGTGAAAAAATCAAAGGTTCATAATTATATCCAATTATCTTCTCATTACAGACAATAAGGTCTGGACAGTCATTTTGCTTTTTGTTTATTATTAGCTTCCAGTCACAATCATTTTCAGACTCTGATGCATTAGAAAAACATGAAATGGTTTGGAGTGCAAAAAACAGGCGACAAATTACTTGCTACAAAAATCTTTTTTTTTCTCTAGGACTTCAAACCCCCGTGGAAGTATTTATTTGATGTAGATGAATTTGGTTGCTTTAAATAAAACTTTAATTCAGAGCTAAATTTGATCTACACGTCTCTAATTTGGAAGAGAGAATCCTGAGATTTATAGATCATGTTCTCATGATATAGCGCCCGTAACATAATACGCCGGTGCAGCAGTGAATGGCGGAGGCTCCACCTGCGAAAATCTGCTGGAACTACTTGCTTTGGAGCTCTCTGCTCTGGTTGTGCAGTTGAATTAACTTATTTTAATAAAATAGCCTGTTAAGGATAACATCTGCTAGTAGATAACTGTAGCACAGACTGCCTGTGACATACCATGTTAGCAATTCTGGAAGCGCAACATTCCCACCTCTCCCCCCTCCTCCAGTAAAATGAAATATTGATGAATGATATGTGCAGGAGGCATTCCGTCTGGCTGTCTTGAAGTCAAACTGTAAGAGCTGCCTGACAAGGACCACCCTCTGACAACGAAGCAAGCGGCAAAGGGGGTCCCCCAGCCTTCCCCAAAGCAGCAGGGAGTAGCTGCGACTCCCTGGTAAGAAGAGTGGGTAGAGTGGGTAGAGGGTTCGGTGAAGGCTGACGTGGAACACAACTGCAATATGTACTGCAAGGCTTGGGCTGCAGCAATGACAACCTCTCTCAAATTGTGTCCCCTGCTGAGGAGCTCAGCCTCAAGGGTACTGCAATAGATAAACAACTAGTAATGAACTGATAAATATCCCCAGGAGAGGATATGCAGCCGAGAAAACGACCGCAGCAGCATCTGGAGCTCCCCCCAATCCACAGAGGATGCCGTGGATCTCAGGAGGGACCTGAAAGCGTTCCTAGCTCTCTCCTCAGCGATGTGCTGGTCCCGTGGGATGGAGAAGCAAAGGGTTCTGGGGTCCTACCACTTGGCGGGCAGTTGGAGGGAAGCAAACACCATCTCAGTGGGCTGTTGAACGGCACCCAGCTCCGAGCCGGACCTGTGGTCACGCACGGGGCTGAGCCCGGGCAGTCGGCGCCAAACGGGTCAGGCAGGGCACCGCTACGCCAGCTGCATGGAACGAGCCGCCTTCGGAGCAGCTGGGATGAGCACTCAAATTTGGTGTATCCTAAACAGATGAAACCCACGTATCTGTATATAAGAGAAGATTTTTTTTTTCTCCAGCTTAGAAGCCAACGCAAGGAGCTTGTACCCCTGTGGTAGGAATAAACTGCCTATTATCAGCGTTATAGAAACCTGGCAACTTAGTACTGATAACATTTTAATCAATCCAGAATAGCATTTTTTATATTAATAAGGCACCCATTAACTAGATTAGGAACTGTTTCCTTTCAGATCTCAAATCCAAATTGTCCGTGGAGAATCCCCAGCAAACAAAGACGGTGATGCGGGGGGACTTTCTCAGAAGGAGTATCTAACCCATTCAGTATTTTAATCAGTGACCAGAAAGTTAAATATAAAATTACTGCTGATAAAATTCACAGGTGACATCAAGATTAGCAAAGTAGGGAAGAGGAGGTGTTCTGCTATCTGATCTGAGAGTGCTTGATGTCAGAAGCATGGGTCCATTCCCGGCAGGGGGTTTTGCGGGCAGTGCCATGCATGGCAGTGCCGGCACAGGCCATTCCCACGGAGTGACGGAACATCCCCTGGGTAACAGCAGCTGTGGAAAGGGTAAAAGGAAAAACAGTTCATGAGGAACTTGCAGTGTCGTGACATGACGAAATACTGGGGTGATCCTGAAAGCATAGCTGTAAAGAAGAAATTTGTATGTATATATATACACGTGTATTTTTGGTTAGGTGGACCCTAGATTGCCAGGGGCAGTTCATTTTAAAAGCAATGTTGAAAAACTGAGCAGTGTTCACCGGAAAAACTGGAAAACAATACAAGGACAGGCAAAATGTCTTTTGTTCAGAGGCTTAAAGAGATTAATTTGTTAACTTATCCAGAAAGAAACATTTTGAGTTGACCAGACTACAGCACAGATAATATCTTCCCAAGAAGAAAATATCGAGAATGTATTGAAGTATAAAGAAAAGCATAAAAAGAACCAGTGGCTAGAAGGTGGATGCAGCCAAATTCATACAGGCAATCCAAGCCCACGTTCATAATGAGGAGGGTGAGAACAAAGGGAAAGATAAATTTTTTATCTCTTGATTTCTTCAGATCAGAACTCAGTATCATTCTCAGAGACAACTTCATAGTTTAACACATGTTATTTGGCTCAAGACAGGGTAGCTACTTGTGATATACAGAAGTGCGCATTCCTACGGACTGCCAAAACATGTGACGGATGCCTAGAAACAAACCACCGAGTTTCGAAGCGCTTGTTAGCAGAGCCATTCCTCGCTTTCCAGTCTCTGGGCCAGCTACAGAGAGACCATTTCATATGGGAAAGCAGTTCTGATTATTCATTAAAAACACACCAGCGCAAATTCTCAAACCCCAGTGTTTGAAAAAGGCACTATTTCTATGTGCCTCATCTAGTCCAAAAGTTTTCAGGACTGGTCTCGGGCAGATGATCTAACCTCTGGGTTTCTTGCTCCAGTCTGAGTGCTCATTCCCACTGCCGTCCCTGAAGCCCGAGACACGGGCGCCGATCTGGGTAAAAGGCAATCCACATGCGTGCACCAATACTACGATAACTAAGCAGCTTTCTTCTTTTTTTAGTGGATTATTTTTAACCCAGTTCAGCTCTCTGCTCCAGTTCATGGCCTGCCAACAGCCTTGTCAGCACGGCCGGGGCTGGGCAGCCACGGCAGCACCCACCCGCCACAGAGCAGGAAATCCTAAAGCCAGCGCTGCCTCGGAGGCATGGATGCGGAGGCTGATCCAGGGGCTCGTTGTTGCCATGGGAGAGGTCCGGCTTTCCTCCTCTCCCCTGACAGGGCGGTCCCACCACCTCCTTTGCTGGTGTTGGCAATTGCCTGGCTAGTTTTCTGCTGGGTTGGCCAGCCAGCTCAGCGAGGGCAGCAGTACCAGCCTCAGGGACCGTGCCTGCTGGAGTGGCTCTACCCACCTGCTGCATCACTCATCTTTATCAACCATACCCTCAAATTCCCATATAGCTCTACAGCGTTCCCAGGGAGGGCTCCCTGTCTCCGTACACCGATCTAAACCCCAGGCAGGATCATCCCGCCCTCCCCACGGTCCCTAACGGTGCCTTTTCTTCCTCTCTTGTTAGCACCAGGGCTGCTGTGGCCAGGGCGTGAGCAGGCTTGGGTTCGCTCTCGAGACGGGCTCAGCAGATGGTGGCACAACTGCCGGGGCACAGAGAAGAAAGAAAAGGGGAGAAGGTTGCACCCAGAAGTATCTTGCTTTCCAGTGGAACTCAGCAATGTTTATCTGCCTCCTTGGGAGATGGTTCCTCAGGCTTAATCCAGTGACATCCATAAAATTCCCGGAGAGTGCTGCATGTCTAGAGCATTCATATTCTTCTGCCGATAACGGTGAAAGACTCCTATAGCACGATGAGGAAAAAGACACAGCACTGCTGGGTAAAGGTCAGCGCTGCTTCTATTGTACAGCAGAAATAAACACAAGCGGCAGCTCTGCACAGTTACGTGCTCTTCAAAGGGTTCTTCCCCCGCGCCTCTTGCGGGGCCTGTCCCACCCTGCTACACTCATTTGTAACTATGGGTTTCTGGCCGAGCTTCCTTCTCAGTCATGTAATTTCCTTTTTCTTTTCTTTTGCGGGACATTTTCAGGTTTTCAAAGGGAAAAATCTGTATTCCGATTCACCATCCAACAATTCATCCATGTGGGAGAGAAACGTTCCTAATTTTGGTGTGGCTTCTAACCACTGCTTTTAATGCTGAAAGACGGTTAACAGACTTAACAGCCAGCTAACTTTACACCGATTGAGAGCCTCGGCGCGATGGTCCTGCGGATTTGAATCTTTTCCCTGTGCAGGAAAGGTGTTGTCTGGGTAATGGCAGTACGATTTTCCTTTCTGCTTGCAACCGAGAGACCTTTCCTGGAGGAAGAGGCAGTCTGGCCCCAAGGAACTCATTCCTCGAAGCCTGGGAAGCAGACACCAGCCTTTTGGTATTGGTGTGGTTTTGTAGGATGCTGATGATCTTAAACGAGAGAATATTCAGTAACGTGAGGGCTGTTGTGCACGTTGGCATGCAGAAGAACCCCAATGCTTTTATATTTTTCCTTGGGCAAGCTGTTGGGAGACAGCCAGGCATCCCCAGGGGGTCAGCCCCCCACCAGCCCACCTCCAGAATGGGTCCTGTCTTGCCCTCTCTTTGCAGCGTTGCGCCTGAGCTACCGGGCGTTTTTAGGGAATGATGGCTCATTACACAGAATACATCCAGTTGCTTCTGCTGCAGGGGTCGGACTTTGCAGCTGGCAGAGGCACCTGCCGACTCCCAGCATCTTGAGCTCTGAGGACCATTTAAGCATAGTTGTTGACAAGCTGGATTCTGTTTTATCCACTATTGCATGCATTATTTTTTATACCATTGGCTAAAAGCTCAGCGTCAGTAGAAGAACCCTTCTGCCTCTCCGGGAGACTATCCAGCATTTCATGGAGGAACAGATTTGACAGTCTAATACTGGAAAGTTGACACCTAATTACTTCATTCCTAACCAATGTTGCCGTTTGTAAAGTTTTTTTCTGAGAGCCCAGCAGACAGAAGGGAATTGCAGTGGGTGATGGAGTGGGGGCTGAATGCAAGGAAGAAGTACTGAAGCACTCATTAAAAAAAAAATAAAATCCTATGTCTTCTTAATAAGTGAGGGGGCAGTTTGCTGAGGAAGGGGGAGCCTTTCCAAGCCCCAAAGGCAAGATTTTTGCAGAGACAGTACAAGTTTGCACAGTGTTCCTTCTGTAATTACTTTCTAGACAGAAAAGACCCAAAATCTTCACGGGGATTTTATCGCCTGACTATTAAACATACAGAGACAACAGGCACACATTAAGACAAGGCAACTCCCTTCCAATAAATTAGCATGCCCATGTTTGCAAGGAGTCATAATAGCTCCTATTTATATTGTACTTACATATTTAATTTTCTTTATAAATAAAAGCTTTATGCCTCCCTTTGAGCCTGCTCTTACAGCCTTAGACTACAACAGCTAGAGCAAAACTATTACTCCAAATTAGCATGGCATTCAGCGTGCGTTTGTATTACTTCCATGATTTTTATTGTTTTTTTAATTATTATTTTTTTCTCTCGGTTCATTCATCTATCATATTTACAAGCCCATTGTCGTACTTGCTGCCAGTTTAGCGTTCTCACACATTTCAGCACACAGACAGAAACTGCAAACCAGGGCAGCTCTATTCGGATCTCTAATATTTCTGAGGAGTCTGAAGGTGCTGACAGCTTATGGTATGTCTTTCCCAGGCAAGTGCAAGTGCCTCAAAGTCCATCTATCTGCGATTACTGGAAGGGGTAAAATTACACAGCACGCTCACCCTCCGAGTAGGAATCCTCTCCCCAGAGGTTAGAAATGGGGAACAAAAAACATACCACAGCTGGAGATCTGAGGAACGACACTCATTTGAACTTCCAAATAATCATCTGTGCCAGCTTGTTTTGAACCCGAGTTGATTACCTTCCTCCTTGTTTTGCCAGACAAACTATCTTTTGCCGACTTAAGTGATACATCAAGACCTGATCCCGAAGTCCGGCCACCACCCCAAACTCTCAGTGACGGCAGCGGAAGCAGCTCAAGGATGGCAGAAGTGGGCCTCTACTTTGCTTGGGCTGCGTCCTTTNCCTCAGGGTAGAGGACATTAGGAAAGGATTTTATATCTTGGGACTGCAGAAAAGGGCATTTCTCAGGGGCTGCAGAAAAAGGGTCGTAGTTCCAAGTACCCAAGCATGGACATTGTCA
>VZSZ01000714.1:336-16806 GCA_013398815.1 Ibidorhyncha struthersii
CGCTCTTCATATGATTTGTCTGCTAGGCCCTTCACCAGTTTCGTTGCCCTCCTCTGCACTCGCTCCAGCACCTCGATATCTCTCTTGTATTGAGGTGCCCAAAACTGGACACAATACTCGAGGTGTGGCCTCACCAGTGCTGAGTACAGGGGCACAATCACCTCCCTACTTCTGCTGGCCACGCTATTTCTAATATAAGCCAGGATGCCGTTGGCTTTCTTGGTCACCTGGGCACACTGCCGGCTCATATTCAGCCGCTTGTCAATTAGAACCCCCAGGTCTCTTTCTGCCAGGCAGCTTTCCAGCCACACCTCCCCAAGCCTGTAGCGCTGCATGGGGTTATTGTGGCCCAAGTGCAGAACCTGGCACTTGCCCTTGTTGAAACTCATACCATTGATGTTGGCCCAGTGATCCAATCTAAGTCTCTTTGTAGAGCTTCCCTGTCCTCCTGAGCATCAACACTCCTGCTTAACTTGGTGTCATCTGCAAACTTCATCATCATCATTACTGTAGTCGAGCTGGCCGTGAAACAGTGACTGCTCGTGATTTCTTCCCTTATTGTTTCCAACAGTTGGAATAATTTTCTGCCATAGCTTTGTTATGGCAATCTTGTTCCTTCAGTTCTTTCCCAACCACTCTTTTCCTGCAAACAGCCGTAGTCTCAAAGTTTAATGGCATTGCATGGTACCTAATATAATGAGGAAGGTGCAAACGTGCACCACTGCGTCAGGCAGGACCTCTCCTGGTCAAATCCATCCTCTTGTGGTTTCATGCAGCTGACAGGAGCTCGCCAGTCTGGCAGTGGCCAGCAGCTGCCAACATCTGGGCAGCTCATCTGCCCCCTCCCAGGTTACTTAGTGCAGCACAACCACCTGAGAAGCAGCTGAGGAGGACATCAGCCTCAGCTGGGCCCTGAGGGTTATCATCAAGACAAAACGCTAATGAGCGTTGACTTTCCTGCATAGGGAGTTGGTTCTGGTGGTGTGGGCAGAGCCTGCTCTGCTGCTAGGGTGCCTGTGATGGTCTTTGCAGATGGAAGATCACTCGACAAAGTCTCATCTTACCTTGGTTTAAGTTGAATACAGTTGTAAATTAAGCAGCCGGATCCAGCCCAAAACTCACTGTAGTCAAAAGAGGGGTTTTGCCAGTTTTTGTGAGATTTTGGGGAACGTGCCCAGGCAAAGCAGAGGGCTTAAAACTGCCTGTCCCAGCATTTCCCAGCCCAGTGTTCAGTAGACCTTTAGTGTTAAACGGTTGGATTGCTTCCAGCCCTTGAACCCTTGCTTGATCCTAGCAAAATGCTTGAGCCCAGCAACTTGCTTGAAACCTTTTCTGTTTTTTTGTGGGTTTTGGGGTTTTTTTTGTCATCCAAATTTAGGACTTTTGGAGGGAAGCTCAGCATCCTGAGCCTAAAGATAAATACGAAAAGGCAAAAATTGCACATGCAGCACCATTACCTTACCAAGATCCATATGTATGTTGTCACAATGCAAAATAGTTTTTATTCATGCATCTTAGAATGGAGTTGGGATATTAAAAATGCAATCGTCTCTTGCATTAAGAAGCCATCTGCTCTATTCTTTCTTCCTTCCTCAGCAACACGAGGCCACAAGAGGAGGTCAAAAGATTATTCTTTTTTCATTATTCTTAATCCAATTCTTCAATGGAAATGGATGCTCTTTTTATTGAATCCATTTATTTAGTTGCTGCTGCTGGAAAGCTATCTTATGGCCCACAAGAAGTTAGAAAAGCTTGGATGTTCTCCTCTTTATTGCGGTTTAAGGCTTTCTCAGAGGAAGGATGGTGCACAAGTCTGCTAGAGATCTTGTCTTACTGCTGCACTCACCCTGCTTGATGCACTCTGATATACGGGAGTGAAAAAATGAGCATCCTCTCTCCTCACCTGTGTGCGACAGCTCAGCACCATGCACCTTGCTGCAGAGGATTTTTTCCTTGGCTTAGAATACCTGTGCCCCATCTGTCATCAGACCTCCCATTAAAGCTGGGTTGCTCCTGCCTCACCTCCTCATTGCTCCGTGATAGAGCGTCCTGGGGGAACAGCATCTTTGCTGCAGATAAACGCAGAGAAACCCTCCAAGCCCCTCCACTTCTATGTCGCATTAATAGCTGTGGAAAATCTTCTGATGCGAGCCTTTAAACTCTGTTCCTGGTAGCAGGAAGCTGAGATGGATACAAGTAATCTTCTCAACCTCCCTCTCTCCCTTCCCTTGTTATCAGCCTCTGTTAGTTGCTTGCATTTTGGACAGCCGGGCAGGGTAGAACAATATTGCAGTGATGGCTGCAATTGCCTCGAATGACCCCGGTTTCACCCCCAAGCACCCAGCATTGGGTGGGTTTTTTTCCCCTAGAGTAGTTTCCAAGCACAGCCCCTTAAGACTGAGCTGAAAAGCCTCACTGAGAGATGGCTCTGCTGCCGAAGCGCCTGTCCCTCCCTGCGTGGCCACCCGATCTGTTTGTCTCACCAATCGATTTTCTCTCCTGAAAGCCAAGCGCTGCTTTCGGGTCCACTTGGATCGATGCTGGCAAGGAAGCGAGAGAAAACGAAAGGAAGAAATAAGGTTTTGACTCCAGGCGCTGAAGGCAACTGTCATATTTTTTTCCCTTTGAAACCCGAGTGGGAGTTTGCTGGGATCTGTCCAGCTGCGAGTTCTCACACGTTCGGTAAATATTTAGGGTCTGATTCACTGCTGAATCACTCTGTTATTTTTTTGTCTCTATTTGGAGGAACTCCTCCATCACTGGGATAACACCAGCCATCTGAGGTCCTCTCACTTTTTTATTTTAGCATCTCATGGTCATGTGTGCCTGTCCTCACAGTCACCCATCACGACAGGGAGGTGGTGTCATCCCTGCCTGGCAGAGGGACTTGGAGGCACACTGGTCACAGGCACCAGAGTTCTTCTCTGACCCTGAATTCAAAATGGGCCAAAAGCTCCCACCTGTCAGCTGCTGAGATCCTGGTGTGATGTTCAAGGGTCCACATGTAGCAGAAGGTGGTACATGTGCAGCATCGCAGCCTGTCTCGTGGGACCCACCATGCTGTAGGTGCCCTTTGGTGCATGGTGGGTCATACACTAGCTCCTGCTGCTGCATGGTGGTCATTTAATAGCTGTGCTACTTGTCTCACTATACCTGGGAGAACTTCTGGGGGGACACGAGAGGAGCATATTTCTCTCCATAGGTGGCCGCAGTCCATGTTTTCCACGTACAGATCTCTACTTTCATCACAGGTGGAAGACAGCATGATGGATGTGTATGATCTTGTGTATGAGGAGGTGAGGAGGAATGCCTCCAGCTTCAGGAGGCTCGAGCTGACTGCCATCCACGAAACAGTGAGTTGTCTTTCAGCCTTAGCAGAAAACCTTGCCCTGGGGTATCTTCCTAATGGTTTCGGCAGGCTGGGGCTGATGCCTGTGTTCTGCCTCGTGAATGCTGCAATGCCGTTTTTCCCTTGGGAACCCAGTCCTCCAGCCTGCTGTGAAGTCTGCTCCTCCTTCCTACTCTTCCTTTCCCAAGTTTGACCAACCAGCTTACCAACAGGAGGAAAGGGCCACCTACCTGAGCATTGCTCTGGTGAGAGATCTTCAGAGCTTCCACACTGCAGCTGATATGTATATATTGTCCATCTCAGCAGGCCCTCTGCTGTGCTCCCTATCTGTGGTACGAGAAAGTGGATATACACCTCTCTGGTGTCCCCAGTCAGGTAGAGAGAGTGGGTGAATTCCACATTGTCCAGCAGAAGTATTTGGACTTGGTTATTTCTGTTCACCCTTGAGCCTATGGCCAAGTACTGGAGGTTACATGGCCTCTTGCAATGCTGGAGGCCTGCTAGCAAGCTCCCCAAACCCACCACCCAGCATGCTGTTGGCACAGGGGACTTCTCTGTAACTCAGTAGGTGGGCAAGAGTGGTTGCCCAGAGCATAGGGAGGATGCTTGCCCTCAAAGCCACGGGAGATGAGTGAGGTTGTCCCCCGTGGTGGGTAACTCCCAAGTCCCCGCTGAGTAAAAGGAGATGCCGTCTCCTTGCGCAGCAGGGCCTGTTTGGGTAGTGAGTTCATGGCACGCAGCAAGGCTGGACAGGAAGGTCAAGTCCGCTCGCCTGTTTCCAATCACCTCCCATGCGGCTCCCTTTATCCTTCTGTGTTTTCATCATGACAAGTACTTTCCGAAGCTGCTTTCATCCATGCTTCTCAAAAGGCAGAAAAGGGCAAGTGTTTTTCATTGCAACAACGGTGGTGGCCCTCAGAGACATGACCAGGCATGGTGGTGCTTGCTCTGCAGGCTTGTGGAGCAGCACACCCGAGTCCCCCTTGGCAAGGAGAACCAGGCAAAATACCCAGCTTCATCAGTTGCTTATTTGAGGCACTTTAATTGATGGAGAAACAGTCCTTCTACTCCTATTTTATTTTTTTTCCTTCTGCTAATGCTCCAAGCTGGCCAGTTCACCCTGGCTATAGGAAACCAGCTCCACAGTGGGTGTTGCTGGGGTCCCACCGCCCACAAGCCCTTAACAAGCACTGGAATCATAATCTGTGCATCCCTGGAGTTTCTGGAGCAGCCACTGTGAGAGCTGGTGTGACCATGGAGGGAGGGCTTAGCCCCAGCCCCAGGCAGCAGTCCTGGAGGAGCACAGTGAAGTTTGGATCAGGATCCATCCACCTCCTCTGAATTTAACCCCCACTGCTGCAGCTGTTGATTGCATACCTACGTGCTTTGCTCCTTGCAGCCCTGGTTGTATAGCCCTTCCTGGGGCAGTGGGGAGGAAGGGTGGCCCATCTCCGGCACCTTCTGCCGCAGCAGTTGGCGGTGAGGGGAGAGCCCCGGCAGGCGGCTGGCAGACCTCTCCCTCTCTTCCAGTTCCTGTGCTGCGGGAAGCGCTCTCCCTTTGGAGACACAGCCAACGTCGAGCACAAGACGTGCCCATCCAGCCAGTTGCGCGATGCGGGACAGGTAAGGGAAAAGTTTCTTCCACCGCCCAGTGGGGTTGTGCCGCTACTTGCTAGTTGTTAAAACCTCACTGGTGTTTAATTATTAATGAGAACTGTGGCTTTTTCATAGTTCATTGCTATGGGTTGGGGTTTGTTTCGCTGAGGGGTTGTTGTTTCAATAAGGAGGCACCTCACCTGCCAGAGGAGCCCCAGTGGATCAGCAGGTCTCAGACCTGCAGACAGGGTTTCCTTTCCAGCTCTAGAAAGCCTTCAAAATGTTTGTGCTTGCAGCCTGTCGCTTCCTTCCAGCTTCCTCCCCGTTTCCTGCCTCTGCAGAGAGTGTGAGATACCACGGGCATATGTCTGAGCTCAAAAAAACTGTTGGGCTTTTCCACGTGACACTAGTTTCTGAGGCTTTAAAAGTGTGCTGCTAACAGCAAGTGTGGAATTTGCTGTAATTCCTTTTTCCCAGGGCATTAAACAGGTATCAAAATGAGAAACTCGTGAAGCAGGATGATGATGTCCAACAGTAGCTTCAGCAAGTACACATCATTCCTTCTTTTTGCAGTATCTCAGTGAGGCTGATGGAGAAGCTGTCAGTATTAGACTGCCTTTGCGCTGAAGCTGCAATATAGACTTCATACTCTCTGAGCAAATCTATTGTACAATTATTTTTCTTCCACTGGAGTAGCCAAATCAGCTGAAGTAGCTAAAGCTGCCAGCATCAATACATATGTTGTGCCTAGGAAAAACAAAACCCTGTTGCTACAGCTATACGAAAACATTGTTGTTGGGCAAAGATGTCAGGCGCTAACAGGACACCGTGATGCGCAGGCACACGCCAGCCCGCGGGGCAGCGTTTCAGAGTGCCGCCTCCGGGAACGTCACATCTCAAAGCAGGGTTGGGCTTGGCTCAAAGAACAGGGAGGGAGAGCAGAGCAAAGCCCGGCACCGTAGGGGTGGCCCTGTTCCCCTCCTGCTAATGGTTTGCAGAGGGTGGGGGGATGCATTTTGCAACCCGGGGGAGCTCAGAGTTTGGTAGCTGCGCTACGTTCACTCTTGGCTTTGAGCGCTCTTACCTCTGTCTGCGAATCGCGTCATCAAGGGCATGCTCTTGCATTTCTGAAATGGCTCTCTTGGCTAACACCTCCTGGATTCTCCTGGGGCCGCTCGCATGCTTAAGGCTAATGTATATTAATGTTCGCAACACCTTGCAAAATTGAGCTGTTCATTAGTATCTCTGAGGAACGCATTTAGCATTACGCTGTGCTCTGCTTTTCCATCTTTTCATTCCCTCTTTCCATTTTCCAGCGGGTGGAAAGGAAACAGCTTGTGCATGACCACGCTTACCTGTGCGCACACACATCCCCCCCAGTCCGAAATGCATCACACCAAGAAAATTGTAGGCATATTGTAGTAATAGAAAATACGCTGCAGGTGTTTGTCTTCCCAAGTTGCAGCCAGCGGCAGGAAAAAGGAGAGCTGCCCCCAGAGCAGCCCAGCCGTGCAATGCTGCGTCCCCCTCAAGCCTCCTTTTCTATCTGGGGTTGTGGCAGGTGCTGTTGGGGGGACAAAGTCCCCCCCCCCAGGCTGTTCCCATGCTGCAAGGGGTGTCTCTCTCCTCCCAGGACTGCCTGCAAGAGATCGGGGATTTCCTGAAGAAGCACATGGACTTTGTCTCCACGCTGCTGGGCGTCACCATCGGCTTCACGGTAGCTATGTCTGTTCCTTTGCATTTTGGCCCTGAGACACAGACTCCAGCAGGGGAGGTGTATCCCAAATTAGCCCCCAGAAACTGGGATTTCAGATGATTTTGGAGACTGGCAGCAGAGAAACAAGCAGTAGTAGACTCCACCATGGAAATTAAGAAAGGGCCAGGACTTGTCTTGGCCAGGGTGATGGATGGAGGGGTTTTCCTGCTCCGGCAGTGTCTGCATTTCATCCGCCCAGGCTCACCTGCACGTCTTCTCCTGCAAGCGAGAAACCGTGTCACCTGGCACAGGGCTTGCGGATCAGATGGGAAGGCGACAGCAATTGTGGAAAAAGAGATGCAGTAAAAGCTCCCTATTTTAGGAAACTTGCAGCCTCTCTTTGTCCAATGCTCGCTGGCTGCCTCCCGGCTCAGGCTGGGTAGTCCCTTTGTGCATCTGGAACTGGAAGCTCTTGAAAGCTACTGAGCACCAGCAGTGGAGCTGGCAAGCTGTGCAGAAAGGGAAGGTCTCATCCTATTAATGACCACTAACGAACGCGGTAAGGCGCATCTCGGGCAGTGGGTGGGTGAAGCACAGGCTCTTAAGCAGCAGACTGCAAAGGAGAGGAGCAGAGCATGTTGCCTGGGCTCCCAGGCGCTGTCTTTGAAGGAGGATCCTGCAGAGGAGGGGTAGGATCATCTTCGGAGGATGGCTTGGGTAGAAAGGGTCTGCACTGAATTGGTGAGTCTTATTTGGGGGAGGACAAAGGAAAAAATGAAATGCTGAGAGAGGAGCGTGTCCTGCAGCAGTGAGGAAGCTTGGTGGCTGCATGGGGATGGTCCCTTTGGAGCTGGAGAGCGCCACTAGTGAAAACAAGCCTGCTTGTATTCCCGCCCACTGCTTGGCAGAGGCGCGTCGCTGTAATTACCTCTACATGAGGACCCTGCATGTGTGGTGAAGCATGCCAGAAAAGAGTACATGCCAGGAGACTCCTTTCTTCACCATGAAGGGAGGTTTGGTCTGCTGTGATATCTCTGTGCTGCTCCCCAGCTGGGACGACCTTTCCTGACTGAATTTGGAGATTGTTTTACTACTTGTGTCCGCCTTGGCACAATTATGTGTTAAAAATCTCTTCTCCATCTAAATAAAACACAGAGGACCAAACACTTGTATTTTATGCTGCTAGTAGTACATCAGGAAAACCATCAGACACTGCTGTGGAGCTATAAATGTAAAGTCCTGGGTGAATATTTGGTGTCACTTTCTAATTTTTCTCAGGTATAGGAGGAATTTCGCTGCAGCTATATTCTGACAAAAGCGGGAACTTTTTTGTTGTATGTATCTTTTTTTCACAGCTTGATGCTATAGCCAGATAAGGCGGCTATCTTTGAAGCGTGTGCGAGAGGAAATCTCTCTGCACGGTTCACTATTGTGATGGCAGGATGCAAAGGAAGCGCATAACGAGGGCTACAGCTGCTCTGATGTCACTGTCCCTCGGCCAATGACGTGCACATGTCCCCAGATCAAGCCGCAAGAGCAAAGGTGCTTGCATGTTAAGGCAGGCTTTTAGGAAAGCGCACGTTGTTGCAGCCCTTGTTACCTTCCCACAGCAGCCTTATCTTTGCCTGTGTGAATCCTGATGTGCGTTATACCAGGCAGAATATCACAACACAGAGGAATTATACTGTCCTCTGCATTCACAACCGTGCACGTGTGTGGGGTGGGGTTTGGGTTTTGTTAGGGTCTTTTTTGTTGGGTTTCTTACTCCAAACAATACATGAGGTTTTTTTTTTTCTCCCTATGTTATCTTTACAAAAGGCTATTATTATGCAAGAGATGTGTTTGTTTGCACAGAGGAATGTTTCATGGCAGGAATTTGAAATCTGAGTTTCCTGGTTTCTTCTCATTTCTTGGTATTTTTAGGACCGGGTTTGAGCCGTACTGTGCTAATTCCAATCAGATGCTTTAACCACTTGTTGAGAGTTTTTTTTCTCCCATGTTGGAACTGATGTTCACCATTTTACTGGAAAACAGCTCTCTTAAGAAAAATGTGACATCCTGACCCATAACTTCAGAAGTGCCAAGTGGACTAACAGGCAACATTTATGATCACTTATTTGCACACATGGAGCATCATAATCAGTTCGGCATTTAATTGTGTGCTCGTCTCATTTATTTCCTTTTAGGTTTATGGGATGATCCTGACCTCATTCCTCTGGTTCTCCATCCACTTCAGCAGCAACCTGGAGCGGAAAGGCAAATATGTCTTGCGAGAGAGGTAGAAACTCACCACCTGGGCATCCCTACCAGGTGGAGTCAGCTCTTGGTGCAGGAAGATGTCTGAAGTCACCCACAAAATCCACCGGGAAGGCGTTGCATGGGGTCAGGCAGTGGGACATGTGTCACACGTTTCCCCTTCCCACACTACGAGCTGTTGTGCATTTCCAAGCTGGTCAGAGCAGACTACGCTCTGCGGAGGAGCTGGACCGCACCTTTGCCGAAAATGGACAAGGACCGAGACATGCGCCTGGGCTCGGAGATGCCGATCGGCTCACTGGGGGACGTATGGGCTGTTGCTCCACAAGCAGCACATAAAGAGCCCCTTAGGACAAAAATGGAGAGAAAAACCCAGCAAAAATCACAGCGTTACACCAAACTTCTCTTGCACTGTCGTCTGAGCTATTCCCTGTGGCCCCCAAAGATGCAATGTTTCTGGGAAGATGGCTTTGGATCACAGCGCAAGACTGATCTTTTGCTATCAGCACATACATGGACACAAAGTGTATCATTGCTGATAGGAAATGTGCTCTCCTAGCCTGGACACTCGTAATGATTGACTTTGGGCACATTTCTGATCATGCTCGAGTATGTAGGCATCCAACGACCGTCAACTGTTTTCCCCCTGTTTTCAAATACTGCCAGATTTACAGAGCTTTTGGTGGAGATTGGGAAAAAATCAGAAAGCAGTGCATGAGCTTTGAAACAAATGACCAGCATAAGGACATATCCCTCTGTTATTCCTCCTTGCTAATGCAATGCACCATTATTTTTTAATTCTTAGGATTTAGTCAACCTCCTAGAGCTTGATGCCATGCTGATTTCACAGGGGCTTGTTAACTTTCAGCCTTAGCGCTGTGTTTATCCAGCTTCACTAACCCACTGTGCTGCTGTGCAATACAAAAGGACTTTGATATTACACATACATGCAGGACTGAAGTTTAAATCTATAAGAGAACAGGACTGATCTCCAGCCAGGTCAAACAATACAATGTCCAACTCCACGTCCTCTTTACATCACCTTATCAATAATAAACAGAAATTTAAAAAGCCTCAATCAGCTGAAGAACTCGGCTCTCAGTCTAGCTCAAACGGCGACTCCCTGGAGTGCTTTGCCCTCATTGCAAAGAGGCAGAGCCGTTTCTGAGCTGAAACCCATCATTGCAATGGATTTAGCACCTGCTAGAAAACCTGCTGTAAACTATATGGTGATGTGAAATGTCTGTTGAACAACAGCTTTCACTCCTCTCCTTCGTTGTGGCTCTTAGCCATGAAAAACAGTAAGTAGAAATTGTTTACTGAGGTAAATGTGGAATCCCCTGGGCTGATGTTCAGGACAGGTCCCGGTCCTCAGGTAGGGGCTGTTACACGTACAAGAATGGCAGTACAGCCTACAGCACCCGGTTAGAATTTTAACTTGGCTGCAAGTATCTTGCATTGGAAAGAACTGCTTTGTGGCGGGAGGGAAAGGGCTGTCGCTCCTCATCTCGCTCCCTTGGAACCAGTGGAGCTTCACCGTTGACTTCACTGGAAACAGGATCAAGTTCAAACCACTCCAGAGTATTACTCAAGCTACCTCCTGGCAGTCACCAACGCGCCTCGGTCTAGCAGGGTTTTAGTGGTGATATGCACTTGCCAATGTACCCACTTTCTAGCAGTGAGGAAAGATTCACTTATATGTATACATGTACTATTAATTATATCGCTCTCTGGAGAGAGACAATCTCCCTTGTGAGCTCCAGCTGCTATTGTCCAGGCCACTGCTATTGTTATTCCCCCGGCCAGCTGGCAGCTCATGTGACTCATGGTTGCTTCAATAAAGAGGAATTTCTTGCAAAAGGCCGTCATTCCTTCTCTTTTTCTGCCGTGCATGAGGCTGCCTGCATTGCTCAGGCGTTTGCGTCATGGAGAGCCTTCAGTGATTCTTTCAGTGCTGGGAAGAGACATTCCCCGGGCAGCTGGCACTCGCCTGTCCCAGAAGCCAAGTGTGCCTTAGCACCCAAGAGGGAGAGGATGGCGTTGGTCCTTTGGAGGAAAAGGAGCTGCTCATCAGCCTCATCCTACCCTCAGCCAGCTGCAGGCGGGTACCTCACGAGGAGTAACGCAAGCAGGAACAGGAAAAAAGCTTAAGGATATGTTTAAGCAGTAAAGACCGGAGTACTCATATGAAAGAAATCTCTACAGCTTCACTTTTTAAACACTAGGTAGCCAGGTCTTGCCCACCACTCTGTGCTGGCTGAACAACTGATGATGTTCTGCTCCATCAAAAAACATGGGAGATCGAGCAAATCAGTGGAGTCTACGTTTTCGGTGTGGGTTACCTGCTTAAGCCTCATCAGCTAGTAGAAAAGAGCTCTCTTAAAGCTGCACCACCAGGACTGCTAAAGCTTTAGGTACGTCTCCTTCCCGGGTCAATTTTTAATGTAAAGGGATGATTTTGGACAGAAGTGGCATATACCCAATAAACAAACCTGAAAGGCTATCGCATCTCCCTCCCCAGCTCTCATTTCCCTTGAACCACTTGTGATCACTGAAACTTCATCAGAAGCAGCAGGCACCTTTCCAGCACTGGCCATATAGGTGCGCATAGCTGCAGTTTTCACACCTCTGTAATGATTTTTGCTGCTTGCGGCAGGGATGAGAACATGACCTGCACCAAACCATCTCGCAAGGGGATAATGCACCCAGAGAGTCATCATTTCTTCTTCCCAATAAGCAGCAGGTTGGAAGCGTGCAATTTCTTGTCCCGGGGAGCTGGAAATTCCCTTTCTCCCTCTGATAGCCAACCATGGGGTTCGGGTAATTCTTTTGGTACGAAATACTCCAACAAACTATAATTTTTTTTTTAAAAAAGCAAACCTTGTTCTCTATGTCCATGCTGATCGTGATCTTTATTCCCATTTCACCCGCTGCTGGAGCTCCCCTGCGAGAAGCAGCACCTTTATTGAGCGGGTAGCAGAGCCGTGCCCGGCCGGACACGCTCTCCTACCAGAGTTCCTGCTGTGTGTAGCAGCAGGGGCTCCTGCTGCCTTGCGATGACATCCCACTGTCATTTTCAAAAGCAGGACAGCAGATACCTTTCACTCCTTGGTTTTTAGAAACCTGTTACAGACAAGTGCAGCGTTAGCATTTTGTTTGCAGTCATAGAAATGGCAGCACCCAGGGATGGCTGGATGGAAGCTGTGAGGCAGGCAGGTGTCGACCGGTTTTTTTAGCACCTGTGCCAACAAAAAATCCCTGTCCTGCAGTCAATGGGCTTGCACTTACCCGTTCCTAATTTGCTGCTTGCTGTCTGCGGATTACAACTCTTGTGCAACCGGAGCAAAACCACAGGAACCTATTTGTAAGCGCTGCTGAGATTTGCCCGATGTTGAGAAGAGCAAGAGGGAGATTTTGTCGGGATAAGAGCATGGAGCCGAGCAGTGGGGATGCAAAGCCAGCAGCCAGGCTAGGAAACACCTGCAGACCTGCTGAGCTTTCCCAGGGCTCGCCCAAGGGGAAGCTGGCTGTTATAAGCATGTCAACACTCAAACTACAGTAGGAAAGAAATCCTTATTTATGTAGGCATAGGCAAGAGGAAAAAAAAATTAAAGAGAGACCAAAGGTGCAAAGTTCAATGTTTAATTGTGAATTGGCTCCAATTAATTGTCAAGTAAGCTCCAGCGACTGTCAATTAGTTCCGCTCAGGTCACCTGGGCAATCGCAGTTTGGCCTCTCTGTGGGTACGAGTTAGCTTGTGCTCATGCATCACCCTTTTTCTCTTATTTTAGACAAAGCCCCAGCTCTATCTGAAGACATGGGAAGAGGGAGCAACCTAAGGCCAGGCGATTACCTGCGGGGCTGGGGAGCATCAGCCCATGGCAGCTGCAAGAAGCCTTTTGTGCTGCTGCTCTTCATCCTTCGCTGCCCACGCACCACTCGGGTCCTGCTCTGCCAGCATGAGCACTGTTTTCCCCTGAGGCTTTACATGGGGCTCAGCGTGTGCCCGTGGGTGGCCCAACCACAGCTTGCTTAGAAGCCAGGGAAGCTTTCCCAGCGCCCGCTCCGAAGGCAGCAGATGCTGTTTTTTCAATGTACTCCTCACGCAGAACCGCAGGTGAGCAGGGCACAGCTTTGCACAGCAGCCGAGGATGCTCAGGGCTTCTGCAAATTGGGTCTTTCGGTACCCGGAAAAAAACTCGAGGAGCTCAGAGCACTTGTGAAAAGCACAGGTTAAGCAATTTACTGACTCTCTAGAGGGATGCGGTGGTGAGGAGAGTGGGACTCTCTCAGCCTCGTGGCGTGCTGGCGTGGCTCCAGAATGTTTTGCTGTTTCCTGCCCTTACTGACTGTGTGTCTGCCAGTTCCCGCTGCCAGCAAAATATAACTTCCTCATGCAACAGCCCCTTTGTTGTCCCTAAAGTAAAGGTTCTTCACCCAGTGTACAAAAAACCCATCACTACCCTGAGTCGAGATATTTGTCTTTATTCCAGTTCTGCCGAATCGGGTGCTGGGCATTTAACAACAGCCAGCACAGCACACCTTTCTGACAATCCAATATTTATAGCGGTAAGATACAGCTGATTGGTGAGCTATAGTTCCTTTACCATCCCTTATCATACATATGCATTCAAGTTAATATTTTAAACAGTTTGGGAGATCCCCTTAATTAGCATGCTCATTATTTACAAGAGGGTGTGCATTTTAGTGTTATAATCACCTAAGGCTCCTCTCGGACACACACTTACCTAAACTCCATTCCAAAGACTATATGTCTTGTCTTCCTATACTTAGATCCGAGATGGGCAGTCTACTCCCTCCGTGGGCCTTGTTCACCTTCAGTAAGCTCTCAATACCATAATCCTTCCACAACTCAGTTTCTTTGATCTAAGTTTCAGTTAATTGTTTCTACATCTAGTCCAGGTGGATGTGCAAGGACACAATTAAGTTTAATTGTTTCTCTGTCTAGTCCAGGTGTAAAAGGGCGAATTAAGTTTTAATTTCAGGAGTTCAGCTAAAGTTCAAAGTTCTATTACAATTTTATACAAAGCGTTTATGTAACATTTTAACCACATTCTTTTGACATCACCTTCACTGTGCAACTCTGCTTCATGCCTTAAAAGCATGCTCTTAAAAAGGAGATACTGCTGAGCAAGTCCTTCCTGGCAAATTTGGGTGGATCTGTGCAGCCCTGGGGTGGTAAGGAAGCCATCCCCTGCCAAGGTAAAGCTGCATTTCCGAGCTGCAGACATACGAAACATTTTTTTAAGAAATAGTTGGTAGGCTTTTTTGTTTTTTCACCAAGCACAGAAGCAATGCGTTTGCAATAGCAGCTGGCTGTAATTTTCTTCTAGAAATGCAGCCAGAGGTGGTAGATGTTTCATGCAGGTGATCTCCGCCAGCGCAGCTGAAGGCGGGTAAGGTCAGAAGCTGCTTTGAATACGTGGTCAGATCACACATGTCCTGCAACTTTCACATGAAGTGTCGTTGCAGTTCTCTCTTTTAGTTAAAATACTATACTGGAGTGAAAAGGGATTTTTTCTTAGCTGTGTATTTCCTCTTCTGGGAGGCTGAGAAATCGGCAGCGAGAATCAACCCTGTCTGCTGGGAGACGTAGCACCGGGTGAGACTGTGGGGGAGAGCATGGGAGCGAGGAGGGGGAGCCCCGGAACAGGCTCGGAGGCTGTTTTGGAAAAAACATACGTGGTGCGTGTTTTGCAGCTTTCGGCCATAGCTGCCAAACTCATGACCGGTTGCAGTCCTGCCAGTGAGGCTTCTCCACTCCCCAGCCGTGCCGTCCCTCTCACCCCCAGCACAAACCCAGTGCTATCTTTAGTCACCTGGCGTTTTGGGGGTCCACCCAAAACCAGAGGTGACCTACCCAGAGGTGCCCACCCATGACGAATACCCTCCTGTCTACCAGGTGCTATTCCTTTAGACTCCAGCAAGTGGAAAGGAAAGGTCCTTCCCAGCATTTTTGCGGGGAGGACGCATATCCATCGCTCTCCCCGGAGTCACTGGCAGCCAGCTAGCCGGGTTGTTTATGTTATCCCAAGGCAAAATCCCCCCCTCTCCCCTCAGCATCACTAAATGCTATTGTTTAACCCCCCGTGCGCACCAGCTTGCTCACGGACGTGCTCGCTGTCTTTTTAGCCCCGTTACATCAGCAAAAAGCTATTCCAGTCTTTATTCACCTACTAATGAATTATACATTGATTATACAATAGAAGCTCTCTGCATCGGTGGGCCGGGCTCTTGCTCTCTCACACGGCATCTCGCAAAGCGCCGCTAAGCCCAGCTGCGGCTCAGCCCTCTCTGATGCCCTGAGAAAAATGAACGTTCACTTTTCGGGCTCGTGCGCAGCAGCGGAGCCTGAGCTGAGAAGAGGGAGCGTCTGGGCCGGATGGGGAAACCCGCTCGGGTTTGCTGTCCCTCTGCCATAGCTCTGGCAGGAGCTGATGCTGTCCGTCCCCACCGCCCCCCCCTCCTCCTCCTCTTTATATAACCCGACCCATCACCATAGATACGTTGACATAAATATTTAAAGATGGCAGAGAGATAGACCAGGCAGACGGGAACCATTTGTTGAGTTTATTAGAAACACAAACTTCAGGCGTATCTACAGGTCTCTGCTTGCCGCATCCCCCCCGAAGGCTGCGAGGCCAACGCGATGCTCCCGGGCTATCATGGTGCTTTGGCTGAATTTGCAGAGCTGGACACAGGGATTTTCAGATGAGCAGGCATCAGCTGTGCCCGCTGGGGCACAGAAAAGATATTCTGGAGATGTCACCTTAGATACGTGGATGAGATTCTTAATATTATTTTTTCTACTCAAAATGAAGGTGTTGGCTGGCTCCCCAGGGGTGCAGGTGGGCCTCTCCCGAGGCGATGGAGCTCCACCTTCCCAGTGCCGCGGGCCAGGCTGCGCTCTGCAGCTTGCCCTTGCTCGGTCCCTGCCTTGAAAAACAGTATTGCGGAGTGTTGGCTGCCTAGGAAGGTATTCTTATGCGCTCTGAGGCTGTTAGTATCCTGCAGGATGAATTTCTGAACTTCTTTTCATGCATCTTCAAAATGTCCCATTTAAAGATTTTTGGCGATGCTGCTGTTGTTTGGCTTTTTTTTTTTTTTTTACCACCACAGGTAAATTGGAAATCCAGGGTATTTCTGTCATATTTGCCACAGAAAATAAGATGTGGTGGTTAAAAGCTAACCAGGGCCTCTCCTGCAAAATGGCATGCGTTTTATTGCCACGGTTTGTCCATCATTTTTGCCCTGGCTATGGGGAGGGCAGGGGGATTCCCATGAAAACCCAAGAGTAGCACGTCAGCGGCCATCCCACAGTCCCCACCAGACGAGGGACTCCCATCTGCTCTCCCAAATCTCCTGGAGACCCCAGGTGTTAGGTGTTTAGAGCTTTCCTTGATGCTAATTGTTTCACACCCCAGGCACATATATGAGGTGGGGGGGACTTGGGTTTGTCTTCTCCCCTCATCCTGGTCCATCCCTTTTTATAAAACACAAGTGTAGTGTGTGGGTTGTTTTTTTTTTTTGTTTTTTGTTTTTTTTTTTTTTT
>VZSZ01000723.1:0-38039 GCA_013398815.1 Ibidorhyncha struthersii
AAAAGAAAGAAAAAGGAAAGAAAAAAGAAAGAAAAAGAAAGAAAAAGAGTTAGAAAAAAAAGAAAAAGAAAGGACTCAGGAATGATCTTCAAATATTTGGTTTCTTTATCAATAAAAGAAAAGAAGATGTGAATGATGGTTCTTCACACGTTCTTCTTAGGTGCTCAGGTGCCTTATTCTGCCCATATGGAACACAGCTTTAATCCTGAGATAATGTGAAAGATATTTTGTCTCTCACTATTTGATATAATTAACTGACCTAGGAATACCCTCTCATTTCTCTACTGTCATGCAGCCTATGCTCTCAGTATTTCTCTGCAGAAGTAGAATAAAGCATATTAGACTGGAACAAGCATCTTCGTTAGTTTTGTCATGATATAAACAATTACACAACAGGCAATAAAATGACAAATATTATGAATTTTATCCTTTCTCTACTCAATGTGAATGGTAATTGTACTCTGAGTGTCAGTCCCTGATAACTAAGCCAAATTCCCATTTGAGAAATGTTTATTCTTGGTACCTGTGCAGCATCTTGCACAGTACCAAGTGCACAGTTTGGTTTTCAAATCCTAGGTAGATATTTTAGAATCAAATATTTTAGGGTTGGGGGGGGGAGTATCCCTTTATTTGCAACTCAAGCTGATTTTGATCTCTGCTTTTTAAGGAAAAAAAAAAGGTGTTATTTCTATACACACTTATGGGAATAGGACCATATCTTAAGTATTAATGTGACTTCTACTTTTCTGTACTAACACGTGTTTTTGAAAACCATGTTACAATTAAGCTATTGTCTTACAACATTTCTGCAAAAGTTTCAGCTATGCTTTATATATAGTTTAGGCTTGACTAAGTAGTTATTTCCTGTAAAGAATGACAAAGCTATTAAAAGCTTGGTTCTTGTTGTACTCCATGAGTTACTAACAAGAAAATCTGTAGCCATATGTGTGAAATGTGTTGAGTTTGGGTTAGGTGTACTCATGAGCTAATATTTCCATGTATTCTTTGCAATATCGCCAGGATAATAACCTTTCCATTGGCAGAGAAAAAAACAATTTAAACTAATTCATTTAGATAAGCAAAATGATCAAGTTTATACCAATCATCATTTTTCTTTAAGAAGAAATCTCTCTTCCTTATCAAAAGTACCCATCTTTGAAGCATAACACTTTCCAGAATAATTAGGCAATCCCAGAAAGGCCATAAGAGGACTTCAGTATCTCCTAGGTAGTAAAACTTCAGGAACGAGACAGCCAAAGGCCAAAAGGAGTAAGAACACCAAAGGGAACTATTATAGAATTTTCCACAGTGTTACACACAATTTCTTTCCTTAAGATGAGTGACTGTTTTATCCTGGCTTCTCTCTGCCACACAATCTCTCCAGCTCACCCTTAGTCCTCATTACGCTGTTTTTCTTCACTGCTGACATTTTCTTCTCTTCATTTAAACATGCTCTCTCTCTCTCTGATTTATACGCAGCTTTATTCTTCACAAGTCTACTTATGCCATGCACAAAAAGTACTCTAAAAATAAAAGTGGAAGAAGACTGTATCCCTTCGGCCCATCTTTATTGCTTTCTCTTGTTCGCAGTCCTCACACTCTTTCCATCTTGTCTATCCAGAGTGAAGCCTCTTTGAGATTTTGGGCTAACTAGTGCAGAGTCTTCTTCAAGGAGACTTTTGACACTTGGTCTTCAGGCATTTCCATGCTATATGCAACTGGTACCTACTTTAGTAAACAGGTTTGGACACGAATTGAATGCATATCATGGCTTCCATGAAAAGCAACACCAGCCAATGTCTCCCAGAGGAAGACTTGGAGGAATCTAGCACAGGTCCATTTGTTTCCCCAGGGTGTCAACAGTAATTTCATGCATGCACACGCTTCTTACATCGTTCTTCCATATGGCCGTATTTTCAAATATTTGATTTTTTTTTAATTGCGTTCATATATTGTGAGTGAACGCCGACCAATGACCCACTCATTTCAGTAGGGCCAGAATTTCACGCCATACTTTCAATGTGTTATGATCTTCTCTGCTGTAAAGAAACCAAAGCCAGTTCAAAGCTTTTTGTGGGCTTTTTTTTTACTTAAAGTAAGGAAATGAATATTTGCAACCAAGCTCTAATTAGAAAGCAATGAGGGGTAACAGCTGCATATTGCCTGTGATAAGTTTGTGTTTCATTAAGCGACAAAACTGCCAGAAAGTTTAGAATTATAAGCCATAAACCTAAAAACAGCCTAATCAGTTCCAATTCTATTTTAGCTCATAAGTCATTATTTTCAGATTTCTTAATATATTGCTAAAAGAGGTCTTATAGAGAAGCAGTGTTACAAGTGTAGAACACAACCTTGTGTCCTTACTCAGAGATTTAATAATTTACACATAGTTATATCCGTTCAGCATATTTGAGAGAATGACATAAAATCTGGTGAGTTGTACTGCTTTTTTTATTTTATTCGTAGATCAACCGTAATTATTTGATCAAAAACTTGATGTTAATTTTCAGTGATTTGATCAAATGCCCAGAGCTTAATCCTTTAAGACAAATGCCTTAAAAAAAAATGAGTAAATTATTCAAAGCTGCAGCTATTTTCCCAAATTATGAATCTGGCAGACTGAATATGTGGTTTCTCCATACTGGCATACTCTTCTTCTCTTTTGCATTGTCTTCTGAATTCTCACAGACTGACCATGGGTTATTTTAGATGTTTCCGGTCCCTGCAAGCAGAATTTCTGAAATAGCTCACAATCAGATATACTTTCTTAGATTGATTAACTAAAATTAGATGGTCAATGCTCAGCCCCCAGTCCTATGTTCTAATTGCCCCCCATGCTGTATTATGGATCCTCTTCACTGTGCTGGGGGTTGGCCTCTAATTTTATAGACTATGAATGCTGGCCAGGCGCTGCGGAAGTATCTCATCCTGCCTGTCAAAAAGCAGCAAAGGGGACCGAGAGGAAGGTCAGCTACAGATGGTTGTTGACAGTAGGAAACAGCCCCCAGAGCTGTGGTACACGAGATATTCCCTCATGTGGATCCCATGAGGCCAGCTGGGCCAGAATTGGGCAATAGTATCTTCAGTTCTGGCTTTAGTGGCTTTTTCTGTTTTATAAAATGAAAAATGCTTTTTCATTTTATAAAGCACCAGCAGTAAACAAGTAAATCTGTTTTCTACAACCAACACAGAGAGAAAGGATTTTTTTGTTTCTCTGTTGCCTAAAATAAGTGCCTGGAACAGGACTTACGAACCACTGTCTGTGCCCATTGAAAACCACTCAGAGTCACCAGCAGTGTTTGGCTAGGCAGATGAATAATGCCTGGGATGGCAAAGCTGGAATGAAGCATCATGAGAAGGAAAAAACCCAACCCAACACAGCTGGTGGAATAACAATCCCATCTGAAAACCACTGTCCCAAGTGTGAATATCAAAGCTGGTAACCGTTACCATGACCCTGACTTCTGTAACTGAGTATAGGACAAAAAAGGGGAGGGAAAGAGGCCTGGAAGAGAAACACTTTAAATATCCAATTAGAATTGAGTCTATTTCTTGCATTATCTTATCACCAGCTGTGCTCTTACCTTGTGCAGACGCTCTCAATATTTCTGCATAATGAGGACGAGACCACCTGATAAGATCAACACCCTTGTTCATAAGACAGAACACACAAATTTACTTCATTTAATAATTCAGAGCTCTGATGTGCAGTCCATGTCAAATCTCACTGTGGTGCTGCCTGGCTGATTGCTGCTGCAGCAGGCTCATTTCACAGATCCATAAACTAATTCACAGGGCAGCAAGTTAACCCAAACGACCCATTTCTGCTCCTGGAGAAGCACAAACACCACTGTCCTCGGGCTATGGAGGTAATAACTTCTGAAGCTGGTGTACCTTGAATCACGAGCACTGTAGAGCTCTGTATTACACTTTTAAGCACACTTATGTTCTTATGTACTCATGTTTTAGTGTAGAGGCATCCCCGAGAAAACTTGCAGTTAGAACCTATCCCTTTGAAATATTGCAGGAAGAAAATGAACTACACAGCAGTATCAGGAAGTTTATCTTCTGTCTCCACGTGTGTGAGATCTTCAGTGCTGCAAGTATAGTTGCTGCCTCCACGTTATTTTTTTCATTATGATGTGGATTGTACATAGCAGTAATTCGTTGACAAGATTTGGCTGGACCACCTCAGAAGATGGAGCATCTCACAATCCCCAGTGAAAGGAAGCAGTGCAAATTTCTCCACAGTGCTTTATCAGCATGCCTGAAGCCCCAGTTCAGAGAATAATTGGGTGCTCCGTATGACCATTTGTTACTTGAACTCTGCTAAAGCCAGTGCTAGGACAGGACTGTGGCTTTTGGTGCGGGCTGTGCGGGCCCCAGAGTTTAATCAGTGAAAGCCACATCACTGTCAGTGTAGTCCATTGCCATTTTAAAATATGAGGGGTTTTGCAAACACAGTAGTCTGGAGCTCCCCTTTCTTTTCATGCAGGTGCTTTAATCTGATACCACGGGGGCTGAAAAGAAGTATGATAGGGCTTTGGTTATGACAGCTTGAGATACAGATGTTCCAATAAACATGCACACTACATCCTGACAGGTAACATCCTCTACATGCTTTCACGATAATGTAAACCAACAACCATGTGCCACGTAGTCATTTAAATGGCAATGGTTAATTTAATACTCTTGAGTAGGTTTTTTTATGACAGCAGTGATTAAGAGTGATTAAAGTGACATTTTTTTCATTTACTGATGTTGTCACTGTTTTAATTTTTGCTTATCTTAGTTTTCTATGTGGCTGCAGAGAGGTTTGATATTTTATTGAAATAAAGGTTTTGTGAGAGTGTGTTAATAGGGCAAAGTTTCTTGCTTTTTACAAATAAATGTACACAAGAATGAACCCTGTGAAACTCCATTGTTTATACATTGAATCTAATCTCTGCCTTCAGAACTATCTAAGATCTGTAAGTTTCTGTTCTATTTTTCATTAAAATAAGGCCTCTTTTGCCCATCTTTCTGTGGTTTCCTCTTTGTCACGACAAGGATGTGGCTCTTGGTACAGCTTTTAGATTGGTCAACTGCTTATGAAATTAGTGGCTGACTTTGAATGCACATTTCAGAGCTAATTTCAATGGCTTTGAAGCAACCTGTTCTACCTTGAATGGAATTGAATTACAGTTAACCTACCTGCAATCTGCTAGATATTGATTATTAAATATTATTAGTCAATCCAGAAAGAGTTTCATCCAATGATTGTGAGGTCATAAAGATACTGGGATGGAGGTGCCCGAACCAGCTGCCAGATCATTAATGAGTTAAGGATAAATTTTGGAAACTAGTAAATCATAATTAAAAGTTGTAACAGACATGTTAAAATGACTTGCTGTAATTTGTCTCACTATAATGAACCAACCTATTCAGACTTTGAAAGAGTCTTTCAAGTTTATCTTTATTTCTCTTTGGCAAGTATCCAAGAAAATTATCTTGAAAATCTGATGGCTTTCTTTGTTTTAATTCTGTTTTCTAAACGTCTCTTCCTGATGCCAGACTGAGTTGCCCAAAAGGAAGGTTACTTTTACAGCTTGCTAGATGGCAGGCGGTTCTGTAGTCAGAAGATAAAACAAAGACTTTGACTAGGAGCTGTGGAGGCAATCCATGCTCCAAACATATCATTGCACTTTCAGGAAACAACAGTTGTTGACAACAGATAATGCCACCCTCTGTACTGAGAACTAGAAGTTTGTTTTAAAAAAAAAAGATATTCCCACATTGAACATACTGTGCGTTAGATGTACAGCCAAAACAAGTACAAAACATCAGGCACTACTGCCCAGTACAAGGGCAGAAGGAATGTAAGGACTAAAGCTAACTGGCATCTGCATCCCTGTGTGATGTGTGAATACAAGTTGCCAGCCCCCTCTATTGGACAGACAGCCATCAGCCATATGTCAGCACCATACGCTCTACATCAGCACCATACATCGCATGTCATTGCCATATGTCATGTTTTTGCATGGCCCAGTCAGCCTCAGGGCTGCTCTCTTGCCCAAATATGACTACATGACAGGTGACAAGCAAGTGAGACTTCTCAGCAAATAATTCTTAAGAAATATGTATTACCTGGAAGACCTCTGTAAAAACAGAGATAGATGCAAATGTCTGACAAGAGAAGTCAACTCAGCAAAGACCAAGCTGCAAAGTGCAAGGATAGATAGGAACCCAGCCCCGGCCAAGGGCAGAAGGATTCCTGGGTCGGGACTTCTTTAATCTACTCAGAAATTTCCAGTGAAGATGAAAATAGAAAGTATGGGAGAGCTGGTCTAGTACAAAAAGCCAGTATTTGGAAACTGAGAGGTAATGTGCAAGGGGACACCTTACAGGCACCTAGAGATTGGTGTGACAGGTTAAAAGAGACAAGACTAGACTTCTCTTACTGAAGGGACGTGGAATTGCAAATGATGTACTGGAAACAACTGCAATCTATAGTAAACTCCGCCACAAGCTGGCGAATATGAGCCCCTCTCAGTCTAGTAAGAATGCATTTCTAGCTTAATTTTGTCAGGCTTTGTGGGTATCTGTTATTGTAAAACTGTAACGTACCTGAGGCTACTGTCTGTGGCTTTCCTGTTTTCAGCTCAGTTCTCAGAACCAGCCCAGCAGTGGTTTCAGCAGTGACACCAGTAGCCACCTTGTTTAGCCAACGCCCACCCTTTCCTAGACTTTTGCCTCCCCCAGCTACAGAACCGGTCATCATTCCACTGTGTGCTTTCATGGGTGCTAATAAAATGCAATATTGTGGGACATTTTGCAGCCTCACTGCAAAACTCCTACCATGGTCCTTGGCCCAGACCGCACCTTACCCAGAGGGGTGGATGGGCAGGCACTCTCTCAAAACATGGGGATTTCAATGCTAGTAAAGACTTCCCTCCTGTGGCATGTGGATGGAATAAGGACTCTGCATGCCTCAGGGTGGATAGAAAATGAGTCAAGGTTACTGCTCGGCTCGCTGCTCCTGCACCTCCCTGGGGACAGGCCAAGGCCAGGCCAGGACATCAGCCTGTGGGTAGGCCCAGCTCAGCAGGGCCCATGGCAGGCAGGGCCAGGCTGAGGGGAGCTGGAGACCGACCTCGCTGCGGCATCACTGGGGCAGGGGCTGATGGCCACGGGGGCTGACTTGGGTCCTGGGCTGTGGGCAGGTTGGGACGGGAGCCCCAGGGGGCGGGCAGGGGCAGTCGGGCCTGGTGGTGCCCTGGGGGCCTGGCAGTAATGTCCTTCCACCTGCTACATTGCCCATGAAAGAAAAAAAAGCTGTTGTAAATGAAGTAAAGTCATCACAGGATGACACACACACAACGTCCAACATCTGAGCTGGAACTAACCTGCTGGGTTATGGTTTCCAGACTCTATCACTATTTCCCATCAGTGACTGAGATACAGCCACTGTTCACATGAACAAAGCAAGTGAAATCTTTGCCTCTGACAGATTAAACAAAAATGAGTTGCCATTGGACTGTGGGGTTTGAAAAGTCTCCTGTGGGATGGACTGAAGGATATCCTCGCTGTCATTTACGTTACAAAGGTAAAGGGGACTAATTTGTGTTTGCAACAACCTCTGAGACCCCCGAGCTGAAAAGTGTTTGCAGCAGTATATTATTCTTTCCACTTTTATGTCACTTCCACTTTTGTCCCCAGTTTTTCACAGTTTCTGTGTGTGTTCCAGGCCTGAGCGCATTCTCACTGGCATCTCTAAAGATCTTCCCCATCACTTTCAGTGAGAATTGGATCAAGCCCCCATACTCCACATCGGTGGGTTTTATTGCACCATGGCCAACTACCACCCCAGCTTTGCTCCATTTGCTCCGTTATCTGCATAGCCTTTGTGAGACAGGGCTTGCTCAGCACGGTGACACGGCTGCTGGTCAATAATCAAGGCCAGTATGCTGATGCGTTGGAGTTATTTATTCATACCTTTGCAATGTCCCAAAGCATACAGTGTTCGGTACATATTAATGCAAAAACCAAAGAAGCAGAGAAATCCAGCAGGTGGTCACTTCTAAACTGTTGGCAAAAAAAGACCTTGAGAAAATTTAGAAGATAATGGGAACACACCAAGCTAACCACAGGCTTCTTCAAAAACACAGCAGGTCCTTCTGTTAGTAGAGGTCTGTTGAAATCCATAGCAAAATTCCTGTTTGTTTTGACAGATGTTACATAGGCAATGTGTTAGAGAAGTGTAAGTACTCCCATTGCAATCAGTATTTATGCTTTTTTCAACAGATCATTCACTGAAAAGGTGAGATCATGAACCAAGCTGTGAGAAGACAAGATTTTGTTGATTTGATCACCAAAAAAAAAGGAAAAAATATTCTAGGTAAAAAGAGAAAATGAAATTATTTTTTTCTCTCTCATAATGGAAGATCAATTGGAAAAATGTTTATCTATTTAATAGTTTAACTCTTAGAAAATTAATTTAGTTAAATAAAGATTCAGTAATGGAGAATTGAAGTATTTGGTTTTGAATAATGTCACAGTGAAATATTTCAACATTTAAAGTTTTTGTTCTGGTTTTTCTCATTCAGTAGACATCTCATTCACTATCAGTCTGAAATTGAATTTTTCTGTAAGTACACATTCAAAAACGTTGCCTTATCCCAGGCACAATGAATAAGGTGAGCAGTATTTTCCCATCACACTAAGAAGTAGGGTGAAGTCCAAAACAAATTGTGTTATCTAAGAGGCGGTTTCCTACTAAACACGAGTAAACATGCTATCTGTACAAAAGGGAATATTATGAACTGTTCTCATATAGCTGTGGTGGTGTTAGTAAAGCTGTAAAGCTGGGAAGCACTTTTTAAAGGTGGTGCACAAAAGCAGTAGCATCTAATTCTAATACACAGCACAGTATTTATTAAAACTGCCTTGCCTGTCTCATGGATCTCTATGAAGGGAAATTATTTTTTTTATCCAGGCAATATATTTTTCAGTCAGTCGTGTATAAACTCCAGGCATGTCTCTTCTTCCACATCCTTTTCCAAAAGAAATAATCCCACTGTATCGATCAGCGCAGATTAACGGCCCACCTGAATCTCCCTGGAACACAAAATAGAAGACACTATCAATGTGTGTTCATTGGTCTCCAGAGGAGCACGCAGTGCCACTTGCAGTGCATAGGCATGTTTGGAAATGTTGCTTCTAACCTGTTCCAACCTATGAAATTAATCAGTTGACTTACGTCACTTCATGGGAGTTGGGTGAGGTAAAAGGAGAGGTTGCTTTTCAAGCCCAAGGGAGCCGCTGATGTAAATGTTGTAGACCAGCATAGTGCTATCATAATTCTATTTCAAAAGGTATTTTTTTATTGTTGGCATAAATTGATTCTCACTTCTTTAGCAATTAGCTCTTCTGGACTCGGCACAGAAGACATCAAAAGCAAGATCCAAACAGTCCTTTTGAATGTACAGTTAATTCTGTACTATTCAGATGGTGATATCTGGAAAGGATCAAATGATTCAGACGCTGAAAGTTCTTTTTCTCTGATACCTACAGGTGGTGCCTAAAGGGAGCACCTTAGCTAAAGAAATGCATCTGAAGTTAACTGAGATAATCCCAGACTCAAATTCCCATACTTTCAATCGTGTTGTGTACATTGACCTAAACTACTGAAAGTTTTAACCTCTTTTTCACAGCAATTAAGTCTCTTACAAATGTGGGTAAAATCACTGTGAATCTGATCAGCCACATTAAGTGTCTAGCACTGCTTTGTTCCCAGTGAAAAGGGAACCATTGTTAAAAGCACATCCGCTCCTATTTGTAACTTTGCTTCTTACCTGGCAAGCATCTCCCCTCGGGTATTATTTTTCCCCTACAGCACACAACATATTGCTGGTTATTTTTGCGTACTTTCTATATTTTTTCTCACAGCTTTTTCTATCAACGATTTTAAGAGTTGTTTCCTGAAGATATTTTGATGGCTTTCCTGAAGATGTGTCTCCCCAGCCAGCCACCTTGCACTTTGTGCCAGGTTTGGTATCTTCATAAAAGTCAGGCAGAGGCAAAGGTTGCACATATTTATTCTGCTTCACAATACCATTCAGCTGGAAAAAAAGAAAGAAAAAAATGCTTTCTCATGCAGAATGGAAGGAAAGTATAATCTAGTTTCAACTGGCATTTAGTCTCATTCTACAAATACTCGCCTTATAAATAATTTTTCAATATTTAGGAACTGATCCTGAGCTTAATTGCCCCTTTGCAAATCCAAAAAAATTTCCCTGGTGTCCGCACAGCATTTCCCTATCTATGGCAGCAGTAGTGAGTTCAAGCCCAGCTTCCCATTGATTACAGTAGGAAATTAAAAACGTACACAGGAGTTAGGCTGTTGGATCTACGTCCTATTCAAGAACCTAACCTGTCACTGAACTTCTGTGTTGAAATCAGACTCTGGTGCTTGACTGACACAAAAGTCTCAAAGCACAGTGCAATGTACCCAGTGACAATGATGAAAACAAAAGCTAACCAATTAGACATGACAGTGGCAATATAATTGGGGGAAAATGAGGTCTTGAACTCTTCAGACTGCCAAGTTTTAGCTCTGAGAGATTTAGAAGGGCTTAAATGATCCAAACTGTCTGCGTTTTGTTGTCCTTAACCTGAAAGATTCATCCTTCATCAGTGGCCAATTTAAGTCCGTAAATGAAAACATAGCAAAACACTAGCATATATCCCCATTGTGCTTGGTAAGGTCTCACAGCTACTGAACAGACATTTTCTGGTTTACACATGATCACCGCACCGTGATTCATTTCACAGGTGGTTATACGTGTTGCTAAATGGCTGTCAGTTAAACGATTCTGGCTTTACACCTTTTTAAAAAGGCACTCCAACAAATCACAAGTTTATCCAAAAAATCCTTACAGTTTATTATCGCCAGTGCTGGTGGGAATTTCCAGAGTTTCAAAGTTTATCCCAAGTCCCTTAGTACACCATTACAGCAGAACTGTAGAGATGGGCGGTAAGCCCTGCTACTAATGCTGTTCCTGTTCCTTTGTCAAATTCAGACCAAGGATTTTATGGTGTGTCATTCTGGAACAGAGTTATAACTTTCAGGTCTAGAAATACGACTTCCTAGCGATCCATTTTGGTATTGTGTTCACAAATAACCTGGTGCTCCTAGTAAGTTGCTAGTGTCCACAGGAGAAGCCAGTGAAATGAACCCCTCTGCCTTTGCAATGAAGCAGACGGAGAACGCTTGCTAACATCTGGGGGAAGTAGCTTCTCACACTTGGAGAGTGACAAGTTGCTGCGGGCACAGATGTCTGTAAATGCTCCAGTTAGTTCCAGAAAGGGACGTGGCTAGTTTCGTCTCTAGATTATTGTCATATCAAACTGGTGAAACCATCTAAATTTTAGAAATCAGGTTCAAGTCATCCCGTTCTTTTTTATATAATTCCACCAATAATTTCAGAAGTGTGGTAATATTAATAATATACTGAACCTAGTAATTATTTTAAATATGCATATTGAGCTTTTACATAACACTATTTCTTCTTTATCACCAGTGTAACATCAAAGCACAGTCTGAATAAAGATCCATAAAAGATTTCTTAGGCATCGTACTGAAATCATGATGTTTCTAAATGTATTGGCAAGATGAAATACAAGTCGTATCTTTCTCAGGGACTTTGGATCGGCACTGAAACTGCTGGTACCAGGAAGGCAGTCCTCCAGAACCATTGGACCATCTACAGGTTTCCCGCATAGATACTGCCCTCTCCCTAGTCAAAACACTCATGGCTGCCTCCATGTGAATCTCAGTGCTGGATTAACAGAGTTGTCAGCGCAGGGACACATGAGGCATGAGCCAGGCTGAGCAGGAGCTGGTATGCAGGGAATTCTTACAGCCCTGCCCCACTTTGGCATCCAGGATGATAATGCTGGTGAGGACATCTTTCCATGCTTCCTTCTGTGGTATCCTGAGCCTTCTTCACTATGTGACCACTCTGAGCTCCTAGAGCTGAATTCATCTATGTCCTGTATGATCCATAATTTTACTTTATGTGGTTACCCCAAATAATTAACAGTAAATTTCATCCCCATTTTTACTTAGTCCAGCACAAGGTATCCTGTTGGGATACAGCTGTGACCCAGACTCCATTGCACATATCTCTTCAGCACTGCCTTTGAAAAATTACTAAAGAATGTGCTTTGGGGTTTTGGAGGAGTTGCTGCAGTGTGTGGGTTAAAGGGAGTTTGAGAGCACAGAATGGCCTTGAAAAGTCATCCTTGCTCACAGTGCCAGTGATCCTGTAACCTTATCTAGATTAGTACAACCAAAAGCAGGGTGTTCTGTGATATTGTTAAGCTATCTAAACAATGTACTTTTCAGTATCAAAGAACAGCCAAAACGATCATCAGCAAAATTCCTTTTATAATAATACAACAGTAATTAACACGATACCTTAAGAAGCATTATATCATTTTCCTTGGAAGACCTGACAAACTGAGGATTAGGAAAGTAACGCATAACCTCAAATATCTGCTGTTCTTTTTCAGCTATGGATGCTTGATGGGCTCCAAGAACAACTCTAACTTCTGATTTGTTTAATCTGCAATTTAAAGAAAGTACAGGCAGAGAAGGTCACTACTGGAACTGAGTAACATCTCTGAAGATAATCAAAAGACATGTAACATAATACTTACAATTTCATTTTATACCAACATGATTAAAACATAGGGAAGGACATTGTTGATTTTGATGTTTTGACATGAGCTTGTATTTTCCTCTTCAAAGTAACATTTCTTTACTGTAAATCTAGTTTGGTGAAATAATGGTGTGATAGCTTACCTTCAGGGATTTCCAGAGTTTGGAATCATCTTCATGAAAAAGCCTACTGTCTTTTTAAGGAGAGTGCCTTGCACAAGGACTGCTGGTACTGATGCCTTTCATTAATCTTTTAATGGTCTCCTTTGGACTTACGACCTAATCCTGCAAATGACTCAAATGTGCCTGACTAATAGCATGCAGGTTATCTTGCCGATGTCAGTGGGATGTCAGTACATGCATCGATACTCAATACTCATTCTGACCATTATGCATACAGGTAAGTGGTCTGGCAAAGTGGACATCTTTAATATTAATGAGAGTTATGTCCGTAACTTCCTAAATACAGGATTCATCTCATTAAAAGGAAGAAGGATGGGTGTTGCCTAACTCAAGACACCCCTAATGTGAATATTAAAAAGGGAGACTGACAAAACCTAAAGACAGTTATATATATAGTTCCTGCTAATAAATAGTAAGAGTTAAGCAATCCATAAATCTCGCTCTCCCCCAAGGTCTCCAAGTATCATCAGAAATGTATTTATTAGTTTACCTTTTTTCATTTTGCCCTGCTAAACTTAATGCAGCCCAGTAAGATGCCATTGGCAGAAGACATACTGCTGGTTTCCTGTGCTTCATCTTCAGAACACAACCTCACTACACAGAGGACAACTTATTCAAGCCAGAATGAAGACTTTATCAATCAAAGAAAAAAAAAAAAAATTCAGCTGCATGTTTTACTGAAAGATACAATTCTTTTATTTGTACGTGAATGTTTGCATGTGAAAATAGCTGCAAAGTCAGTGCTGGATCCTAAAAATTTCTCTTTTTATCTACAAAGCACACTTTCACAGTGAGAATGATATCAGACTCAGAAAACTCCATCCCTGGGACTCTTTCATGTATCATCCCCAACAGAGGTGCAAGTGCTGGACTTGCAGAAAGCCCAGGGAATCTGCCACTGTGCACACAGGGAAGCTTGGGGGTGGGGGGAAGGGGAGGAGGGGAACAAAAAAAAACACAGGCACCTCATCCCTGTCTCTGACAGGTTGTTTGTAGGCCACACAGAAATTCATGTTCCTAGATTCATGCTATTTTGTTTAAAACAAAAATTGTTTCAGAAGTGATTATCACATAATATTCATTAGTTTGGAAGGCTTATATGCACTGCAATTGCACCTGCTAAGAATAGGCCAGACATAGCATAGGGGTGGGTGGGTTTTGCATAGGCATCATCAAGCAGTTCAGGAGGAGATCAGACAGATGTTTCAGTTTGCCCCAGTGACAAAGACTCAAAGTCAGCCCAAACCGATGTGCTTGTTGGAAACAAAACCAGTAACCACAGCACACTATCCAGAGGACCAGAGACAATCAGTACCCTTTCCATTGAATAGCTCCCAAACCTGAATTTTTATAACCATAACTGACTGGATATGTCTGACCCATCAACTGAAGTGTGAGAGACTCTAGCTCCCATCAAAAAATCCCTTAATTCCAGAGGAAGAGTTGGGTTTTGTTTTGTAAATGTCCAAAACAGAACATGCTAGGTGTGAATATTTCTACCTTTACAAAAAATGCAACCAAACCTGATTCAACTGAAGACACGTGAAAGTCAAATTCGCTTAGAAAGAAGGAGCTGTATCCTCTATTTCAGACTAACTTATGGAAGAAGGCTGGCTGAGCTGCACCCACTGTGTTTGAGGAGGTCAGGTTTGCACAGGTTTATTGTAATTGGTTTGGTTTTAGTTACTTGAAATACAGAAAAAAAATGGAGAACTAAAATATGATTTAGAGAACATTTTAGCAAAACCTAGGCATTTTACTTCCTAACATGAACAGTAGATGTTCTCCTTACCTCCTTACCCTGAGCCACCTGTTCAACAGCTGGGTCAGCCTTTGGGTATCCCACCTGGGGAAGGGGTGCTTGTGCTCACATTTGACTTGTCAAAAGGACAAGACACCTTGTCACAGTCATGACTGACATGCAGTTTTTATAAGCTAAGGTCACTTAAAATGGGATGATTAGTGTTTCCATCTAATTTGACTTCATCTCTCAGGGCATTTTAGTGCTTAGTCCCAAGTACACAGGTAAGATTTGTTTAAAGAACTTTAAAGAATATCACCTTATCTAAGACACTGCTGTTTCAGATGTATAAATAATGAATTTGGTCTTTTATGAGCACAGACTGTATCCTGTAACATTGGCAGGATCTAACTAATGAAGGTAACTGCACACAATGCAGATCAGTATTTTACAAAACAACTTAAAATAGAATGACAAGTTCTTAGACTAGTTTAGTGAGAGAACTGCAGCTTTTAACAATTCTTAAAAAATCAATATCCAACTTTCCTTACAGGCTTGCACACCATGCCCCACCTCAATGAAGAGTTAAAATTGCCCCAGCGTAAGATACTTACTGACAATGCGCTGCTGTCAAAACCCATTGGTCTTCCACAAGAGCTCCTCCACACACAGTTGAATTCTCTTCCTGGATAGCAGCCATATAAGGCCAGGAATGAGGATGCACAACATGTCCTCCAATAATTTCCATGCAGCTATCTGAAATCCAACAAAAGTGCAATTATGTTACCTGTTACCCGCAGGAAGTGGGAATTTGGATATTTTTATCCTTGGAGGAGTACTTACATCTCGGGGGTAGGATAACAGCAGTTAGAGAGAGCAGGAGAGCTAACAGGTGGCTTATCATAGCTGCTGCTATTTACTGACAAGAGCATTGTAAAGCACAATACTGTCTTTTCTATTTAAATGTCCCCTACAGGAAACGGTGGTTGAAATGTTTTATGAATAGCTCCCTCTCTCGAAGTTTCCCTTTACATCATTAATATTGCATTATTTTAACTGCAGCTTGGTTTCTTTAGGTTGTTTCTTCAGGTTTCTTTAAACCTGACTGTTTCTTGAATCCTTAACAAGTGTCAACATTAATTGGTGCAAGTCTTACAGGAACTTCAGCAGCTTTTCACCACAGTTATTATATGAGAAAACAAGCGCACAAGAAAATTACTGAGCATTACATGGCGTGAATGTATAATAAAACCTAAGTGTGACAGAGAATTCAGTGCTTTTTCAACTTTAGAGAAAAAAAAAGGAAATAGGTAAGAAGAATGAAACTGACCATCTTCAAGCAGGTGAATAAATGGGAGAACGAATACACGAGCCACCTGAAAAGGCTTCACAGAGCACCCATGAGAGGGAAAACTCAGGGCATGTAGAGTACAAAAGTAATTCCCAAACTGTGGACCAAGATACATCAGTAGCCAGCAAATTCCCTGCAGAATTATACTGTCAAGGTAACATTTTCAGTTGAAAGGCTGAAAGAGATTCATACATGAAGCGTTTAAGAGCCACTGAGAATTGGCAGGCATCTGTTGTCTACTAAGTTTAGGAACACCTGACACAAAAGACAAGCTACACACATGGAGGGCAGAGCAATTTGTATTTTCTTAGCAATAATTTTTGAGGGTGCAGGATTCAGATGCATAAAACCCTAGAGCATGCAAGGGTCAAATGCAAACAAAATATCTTATCAGTGTTCACAAGAAAAAGATAAGAAGATATAGTGGTGACAGAGACATTTCTGTATTGCAGACCTCTGTGTCTGCACCCATGTGTTGCACGCTTTGCTGGTAAACCACTACAAGAAAAAAGCACACCCTTGTGTGAAGAACTTAAAAAGCCTGATATGATCTTAAGTACCTTTAGAAAGAATCAGAAATGTAACTTGCCTAATATAGCTAGCTCTCATTTTTATTCAAAAGTTAGGGAACAGCAGCTCTCCAGATTGTTGAATAAGATTATAGCATTGAAATGCTTATTTCTATGGCACAGAATCTTACTAGTTATAACCCACTTTGAAAACACTTATGTGATGCAACATAATGTAACACATTTCATATTTCAGAAGATTCTTCCAAAGCTCTTTTAAAAGAAAACATGTCATTCTTAGAATTCATCAGCTCATAAAAGAGCCCAATCAAGTTACCCCAAAATCACAGAATCATAGAATCGTTAAGGTTGGAAGGGACCTTTAAGATCATCAAGTCCAACCATTAACCTAACCTGACAAAACCACTTCTAAACCATATCCCCAAGTACCACGTCTACCCTTTTTTAAACACCTCCAGGGATGGCGAATCCACCACCTCCCTGGGCANAACACATTTCCTCTCATCCTATCACTTGTCACTAGGGAGAAGAGGTCAGTCCCCATCTCTCTACAACCTCCTTTCAGGTAGTTGTCGAGAGTGATAAGGTCTCCCCTCAGCCTCCTCTTCTCCAGGATAAACAGCCCCAGTTCCCTCAGTACTCTCCATCCTCCAGCTAATCCTGGGATTATTCACACACTGGAGGTTATTTCTGCAAAAAGTTCCTAAAGGCATAATTATGTTTCGGTCCTTTATGGCCGTGCCCTCCCACTAAGTGGCTAGCTTAGAAAGCAGCATAAGGGACAAAATGGGCAACAGACCCATGTTCTGACCAGACAAGAGAAGGCTTGTGTTTCCAGAGCATAATACCTAATGCTGGATTCTTTCTGCCAAGTACATCCAACTTCATAGAAGTAACATTGCTTTGCTACAAAGCTTTGAGGACTCTCTCAGTTAACTATATCTACTTGTACTTCTGTGTTACTGCATTTTCCTTTGATATCACACAGTAAATAGGTGAAAATGGGGAAGCTGACCAAATAGCTCAGGCAGAAAAGACAATAGGTAAATATCATGAGACACTGGTATCAGAGAAGAAGTAAAATAGGCATCCCTAGGGTATGCCTCTTGTCCCTTCCCAAGAGAGTCCCTGGGAGTGTGTCTCCCAACCACTGAGGGATGTGTCCAGGCAAACACACTGGAGTGGGGTTGGGGAGGGGGCAGGCCAGGGTCGAGAAGAAGAAGGCATCCCGGATCTGCTTTGCTCTGCTCTGCACCACTCTCCTGCCCTCCCTTCCCCAGCCCTGGGGTTGAGCTAGGCACTGCCTGAACTCAGGCACCCAGCGACTCTGGAAAGTTTGGAGCTGTGGTTTAAAATGGTCTCCTGGACTGGTCTCCTAAAATCACACCTAATGTTCACCTTTAGCACCACAGAAAGCAGCATGAAGGAAAAAGGAGCATAGTCACTGGGGAAGCAAAATGATCAGAACAACTGAGCATGAGATAAGGGACAGAAGCACTTAACACAGTACAGAACCAGAGCTGAAAGTGATCCACTGACCCACAGGCTTAACGCCCATGGGAAATTTCCTCAAAAGCAAAGGCTAGAAATAGAAGCTGGATAGACTTGTTCTTTTACTCAGGCAGTGGTTTCTGCTGAGAGAGTGGCTGTGCCTCATGGGCACTGCAGGGGAAAGGATGGAGCATGGAGCATTTTGCTTACATATGTCAGTCCTCTTGAAGACCAATTGCTTATGCAGCAGAGGAGCTAATAAAATAATTTGACAATGCACTCAAATAGAGACAGAAGTTTTGCTTTGAGGTTTCCCTTTACATGCAAAAGGCCAATAAAATCTAAACTTGACCATAATTAAGTTATTGCCATAGTCAAAGGAGCTCAGCCAACTTGTTGCATACCCTAAAATTTGATGTCAATTTTTTGGCCTCATCTACGTAAGTTGTAAGCTGAAGAGGACACTCTGACAAAAGCATTTGGGTACAAAACTAGAAGCTGATTATGTGTGTATCAATCTGATCTTTAATACCTGTGCAATCAATCTTAGGACTATGTCACAGTCAGAGCTGTTGCTCAGAAGGAGCTTGTGCAAAAAGTGACCAGTTGTTATCAAACAGTACTTTAGACTACATGTTCCTAATTCTAATTATCAATGTAAATGGTATCTCTCAGGATTAGAGGAGATTTTTTAGAAGGCATGGGTATGCTAATGCCTACAGAGTTACAGAAAAATATCTTTAGAAGTAAGTCAGATTTAGAAGTAAATAGGAGTGCATTTAGATATTGAAAAAAATATAAACAGGCTATAGAAGATTTGTTTTTAGATGGTAGCCATAGATTTATCTTAGTTGCCTGGAAAACATCTAAGAACACTTCCTAATGTTTTATTCTGTGTCTCCCAAATAGGCTTGTCTTGAAAATGCATCAGATAAACAAAGGATAATACACACCAAACCTTTTCTCACTAGACATGGCACCTCATATAGGAATACCCAAGGATAAATCATTGTAGTACTATGTGTTTAAGCAGGTCTCAGTGTACAGGATTTTTGCTCACAAGTGCTCATCCTGATCATGTCTGTGCATAGTCCAGAGAGGAAACAGCTTCAATATGGTAAGACAGCTAATTAAAATGTCATGAAGTCAGACTTTGGCAACTATTTATAAGTGATAAATGAAAGAATGTTACCTATGGTACCTGGTGATGCTGTGTTTGGGAGAACACAGAAAAAAAAGAACTCCAGTGCTACAAACTGCTGATAGATACAGTGGAGAAAGGTAAAAGAAAATTGAAAGCTTGGAAAATTAAAAGTTTTGCAGTGCATGGACCTGTCACCATGTCACATAGGTGACAGTGTCTCTGACGAGCCATGGCAGTGACAAAGAGCTCTGTTATCTCTAAAAATAGCTCCACATCTGCCTTCCTCAGAGAAATCACCAACAATTACCCTCCGTCCCAGAAGGGAGGGCAATGGCAAATTTGAGCCAGCTGTCTGTCCAAGGACTTCTACAGGTAAAACTCACATCGGGCTGGGAAAACTGAGTTCAAAGATGTGGCACAGACAGAACACAGAAGCTTTCTGCAGACTGACTGTAGTGGGGCTTAAGTCTTCAAGAAACCTTCCAGGCTGCATGGTAGTGAAACATCACTGAATGTACTTAATTAGTTAATATTTGACAGAATATTTGATATTCCAAATTATTTAATATTGATGGCAGTTATTTCTATTATTTGGGTATATATTTGGAAGTGAGGAACTGTGCCTTTACAAGGCTCTAATAAGATTTATTCAGTTTTCAGGACTCAATTCAGTTGCCTAAAACTAGGCATGTAGTGACATTTGAGATACTCTGGGTTTCCCAGACATACGCACAGGGCTAGCAAATCTGACACAGCATCTACAGAAGACCTCTGCACCAGGAGGCAAATCTAAGACACTTTAAATGGCATTATACCCTTAGCTCTAGGCCATTAAACCACACTCAGTGCTATATGGATGCTTATCCACTGCAAAGCTAATGAGGTAGGATCAGATGCTGAAAAGACCAGGCATCAGATTCCTTGGCCCTGAGGGGCTCCTGAACAGCACAGGTAACTCTCTAATGGGTAATGGGCTGGGATTCATCTATGATCTGGAGGCCACCTGGGGTGTCTAGAATGAAACTATATGTCTTCATGCAGGCAGCTGAATCAAGCCTAAACTTATGTGAGTTGAATCACACTGTGTAACTGGACACGTAGTGGCTTGCAAGGTTTCACCTCAGTACTCATATATTAGCTCTCTGCAAATGCTACAGAGGGAACATGAAGGGGGACAGATCCTGTCTTCAAACCACAACAGATGATGCAATTTCTCAGTAACACCTCTGGTGTAAGCTATGTTGTCGGGGAGGTTTTTTGCCTTTGTCACAGTTACAAATGTCAAATACCCTTAAAAGGAAAAACTAAACCCACATCCTTTTCATTTAGAGATATATATTAAACAGTGACTAAGGGGGAACACCAGACAGAAATCATGGGAGCTTTCCTCAACCTGTCCACCTCTGCTGCTGTCATTCTCCTGGTAATTCGTGGAGGTAAGTGCCCAGTTGCATCCTTTTGAAGGTAAATGCTGATGTACAGAGTTCCAGTTAAGCCAACATGTATCAATGTAAAGGAAGTAGACACAATTATTATTTAAGTTCTTATTAATAGCTCTTTTCCACTGTCTGCATGTGTTTGATCTCTCATACAAACAAAATAATTTCTGAATGGGTAGTATTAACTAAAGCTGCACAGAGGACAGGCTATTTGGAGGCGTTCAGGGGAGTTAACATCATGTTTATCTGACCTTTCTCTCCAGAGGCCTAGACTTACATTAATCTTTTCATTTTCTTTTTTTCTGAAACACAGGTTCATATAATGTGACTTACACTATATAGCCCAGTTTCCAGGTGTCACATATTGTACATTTATCATGTGGCAGATCTGAGGTTGTTACTCACAACGAAAGCTAAGAAAATAACCATAGCAGTGAAATTCAGGAAAAGAAATCTGTGCAAAAGCAACAATAATTTGGTGTTTTTCTTGTCAAAGCTCACTCCACTAACCTAACTTTGGTCCCAATGAAACATACAGAAGTAGTATTGCTGAGCAATTTTAAGTCTGCCCTGAAGACCAGCATTGTAACATACATACATACATACCTGTGTCTGTACACTTTACAATTACATTAACTGTTTTTTCTAAGAGACTTTGAGTGTCTTACAGTATTTGTTAGCCCAGATGTATGTATTGTGGCTTATTTTTATTTTTAGGTTTGTGCGTGGATATCATTGGAGGACATGAAGTAGTACCACACTCGAGACCATTTATGGCCCTAATCTACACAGCAGATGGACAAGCTATTTGTGGAGGAGCTCTGATCAAGGAAGACTGGGTGTTAACAGCTGCCCACTGTGAGGCGTAAGTTCTTACTCTGATTCAGAGATTGTTCTTAGTGAGTATCTGGTGTCTCTGTTGAAGAAGGAAAGTAAATATCCCTGGTGATTTTGTGCATTTAGCATGACCACAATTATGTTCTGATTACTGTGTTTTATAATTTATATTGACAAATGTGCTTCAGTGAGTAAAAAATAATTACAAGACATACTGATCTTCACTGTTTCTGAAGAGATATATTACAAGACTCTAGCTGCGTGCAAGCACAGAATAGCAACACTGAAGTAGTGAATTTGGGGGAAAGGTTTATCCCTGTTTTCTCAGGCAACCAGTGCACTAGGCCAGAAGACTGGCCAGTTAAAATAGCTGCTCAGAAAACAGAAATAAATTCTTCTCATTTTATTCTGCAAAAGATATGCAGTTCACCACAGAAAGAGACAGTACGCAGTTATACAGGAACAAAAATCCTCCAGACAGATGACAGGAGACTCTGAGAGATGGCTATGTTGGTTTGTCAGCCAACCTTTCTTCTTCCTGTCTGACTCAAGATGCAAATGGCTGTTTGGCCCTGCAGAGCCCCTCAGCAAGGCAAGATGTGAGGTTTAAATGACATGTCTTACCCCTTGCCTTTGCAAGGAGGAGTGGAGCTGCTGCTGAGCCAGACCTCACACAGGCTCTGTCAATGTCCTGCCCAGGATGGGTGAATCACTGGAGTCTGCAGATATTAGATAAATGTATCCATCTCTCCTGTCCCTGTCCAAACAAGGATATATATGGGACCTACTACAAAGAGAGCATAGGGCCCAAAAGCTGTCATACTAACATAAGGCTAAGAGTGTTTCCAAATGAGATGGCATTTAGGAGAAAATACAACAAATAATTAACCTGATGATGCTCAGTCAACAATCAGACAGCTCGTAATAGCTGAAGAAAAGGAGCAATCTCTTCCTCAGGCTTGTGTTTGTTGTAGTAAGTTGCAAATGGGGGCCAACCTACATATCTGCTCAAAGAATATTCTCCCATTCAGTTGTAACGTACATTGTTTCCCCACAAACAGCCATACCTGTGGTCTGATGTAAAGGTCTGCTTGGACTGCTTGACCAAAGAGTGCTAGACTCCTGGTTTCTATATCAGAGAGCCCTAGCAGGCACAACTGTCACCACTTCAGTGTCTATTAAGTATGCGAATTTGCAGAACAAGCTAGAGAAAGGGAATCAGCTATGTCTCACATGGACTCAGAAAATGGTGTTGAAATGGTGTTAGGGCAAAGCAATTCCATCCAGTCATGATGATCTCTGAACTAACAGTGCTGTGAACCATTCTCCTAAATTTTCAGCACAAATTGCAAAGAACACAGTTGGTGAGACCACTACCAACAGCAAAGCTGATGTTATCTACCTCGCATTCAGTTCCCAAAGGGAAAAAAATGTAGGTTCAGAGTCAAGTACCTGAGCCCTGCCTATGCTCCTGGGAAGCTGAAAATAAGATAGCATCAATTTTGATTCACTGAGTCAATTTTTTTAAATTACTGGAGAAATAGGGTAATCTTTTATATTTTTCTAAATTGCTGATGCTTCTCAGGCTTTAAAAAAAGAGATTCTGTAGCAGCTGAACATTATAGCACCACATTTAACAGCAAAGAATTATGGACTTACAGCAAGTTAATCCCACTAACCATGTTCTCTCTCTCTTCTCAGGGAAGGAGGCAAAGTTCTTCTCGGAGCTCATTCACAGAAAGCAAGAGAAAGAGAAAAACAGCATTTGCAGATCGCAAAACAAATTCGCTACCCGTGCTACTGTTCTGGTTGTAAGGAACACGACATTATGCTGCTGCAGGTATAGATTTACACGACTTATGGAATATGCATCTCTTATGATGTACAAGTTTCTTCCTTCTTGTGAGGGAGATGAGCCAAGGGGGTTTCTGGTGACTTTTTTCTGGGGTGATACAGTCTGGGCTGCTAAGCCAGCAGACTGGGAAACTCGGGATGCACTGGGAACTAAGGAAATTAACAATTCCTGTAATGCACACCAATGCTAGAAGTAGAAAAATTCTGGAGCTTGACCAATTTCTGGATTTTCAGTGAAGGAATAAATATTGTCCACAGAAAGGAGTGTATTTCACACATAGCGTGAAATAATTTGGTTAAAAGTCCTAATGTTCTGTCTGAAAAACAATTCTAATTAAAAATTTCATACTTCTCTGATTCTCAGTTTTGCCAGCTTCAGTGATTACTGCTATTTTGTCCTCCCAATGGTCTGAGAGCCAGAGAAGTAAAATAGGGTATTTTTTGGAGCTAATACTTCAGCAGAAGCTAAATGGGTTTTCATGGGACATTTTATTTTCCTCATTCTTACACTGATTACATAAATCCTGTCACAAAGAACTGAGGAATCTCAAAAAGGGATTGCAGTAATCCCCCATTACCATAATGGAAATGATCCAACAGTTAACATGCAGGGGCCTTTGCTAGACTCTGCCCTATAATAACTGTTTTCCATATCTTCTACAGCTTCAGAAAAGAGCAAGAATTAATAAAGCTGTGAAAGTCATTCCCCTGCCTGACTCAGATGATGATCCCAAACCAGGAACAACTTGTACAGTAGCAGGATGGGGACAAACTCAGAGTCATCTGAAAAGTCTTTCTGATACCCTGAGGGAGGTCAACATCACTGTCATCAGTAGGCAAATCTGCAATGACAACAATCATTATAAAAACAACCCTGTTATAACAGAAAACATGATATGTGCAGGGGCTAAGAATGGAGGAAAGGACTCATGTTCTGTAAGTATATTTGCTGTCTACATCCAGACAGGTTATATTAAAAATAAAATATAAAGTACTAGCTTTTACACATTTATAATTTCTGCCTCTCTCCAGTTCAATGAAGAATTTTATTAAAAATGAGTGAATTTAGCAAGGCTTGTTCTTCTAAGCCTTAAAATCAAAACTTCTGATTGATAAATTCCCCTTCACAGATTTAGGATATTGTGGTTTTATCCAGGCATGGCAGACAGCTATTCTGTTCTTCGGTAAAATGATTTTAACAGAAAAATCTCCACCAAATAGCTTGTGAGCCCGTTCTCAAGCAGCCAACTTCAATGGAACAACTTCTCTGATCTCAAAGGGCTTCAAAACAGGTGTTGCTGATAAAAAGCATTTTGACTGGGCCCCAAGTCAAATGCTCACACAAGTGTGTAAGAACTATCACAGTTTAAAATATTTAAATATTGAATTAACACTGTTACAAAAAAGGTAGCAATTTCTAGAGCTTTCTGTTTTTCAGAAGTAAAGTTTCCAGCTTTTTCTTTTCATATTCAAAAAGACTAACTATTCCTTAGCACTGAGCTAGGTTCATTTCCCATTAGTCACACTTCAAAGATCAGATTGAAGTCTTTCTTCCTTTTTTGCTAAGGAAAATCTTACCTTCCAAGGAGGGAAAAAAGAAAGAAATCCACAATAGCACCATCTACATTTTTATTTCCTTCATGCAACTGGTGCAAATTCTATTTAAAAGAAGTATTTTTTAGCTTTTGTGAATTTGAATGACAATTTTCTTTCCCTTTTTCCAGGGGGATTCTGGCGGACCTTTAAGATGCAATAATAAGCTGAGAGGCATCACTGCTTTTGGGAAGCCAAAAAAGTGTGGTACCGTTGATGGCCCTGGTGTCTACACTCGACTCACAAAGCAATACCTTCAGTGGATAAGGAAAACCATAGGGGGAGCATAATAGATCAGGTTTTGACCAAGTGATTTCCTACTTTGTACTTGGGTAACAGTATCTAGTTTTGAAATATGCTTTTAAAAATAGCTTCAGTATACTGGTATGCCCACACTGAATTTTAGCAGCTTGATGTCCCCATAGATTAAAATATTTATGTCTGCTTTAAGGGCAGATGTGATCTTAACAGAGCCAGAACACGGTACTCTGCTACAACAGCATTTGTAGCTTATGCTGTCAGCCATGGAATCATTTGACAGGTATTTGTGACTCAGGCTTTCAACATTCTTTCATTGCATATTTGGACTGAGCTCTACATGGACGGGTATTTCTGACCAGGAAATCAGAAAATCATGTGTTTCATGTGTTTCTCACTGCATGCTGAGTCTATACTGTACTCTTCTGTATCTGGACCACTGCAAATAACCCTGAAAATTAGTCCAATGCCAAGTACAACTCCAGACACCAGAAAAACTGGTAGTTTCTCCGCAGTGGTATAGGGGACTGCTAAGCTTCAGAAAATTAAGTTTCAGCAACTGCATTTGATTGTGGGACACAATAAGCGTGCTTTTCCTAACTGTCTTGCATTTGAAACTTCTAGATTTCATCCTTTTATGTACTTCGCATTTAGTAAAAAAAAATGGCAATAAAAATGTACTGCTCGCAGCTGTCAGTTTATGTGGAAAGCCTTGTCTGTTGCACTACAGATAGTCTGTGTACATAATGTTTTGGTTGTGCAATATGTTTGCAGAATGCACCAAGATCAGCAACTTTATGTTAAAATATCAGCTGAAAACCCATCCTCCAGAGAAATGACAGCTCAGCTGAAGTATCAGTAGGATAAAGCACTGTTCCTAACATAAAATAATCTTAATTTTATGATGCTACTACTGCTGTTTCAGATGTGCAGTGAAATTTTTAAGTGCTTCAACAACCCCTTGTCAAAGAGCAAACAGACCTATTGTGAAAAATGCTTCTGCCCATCTCTGTATTAACACACTGGCACTTACTAACACATATGAGCACTTTCAATGCCATGAACACCTCAAAAAGGGCTTGGTTTTATTTTGTGTTGCTTTGGGGTTTTTTTACTTGGAAGTTGCCATTAGAGAAAGCAGAGGACATTCAAAGGGTGGAGAAATCTTGTATTGATTTTAATTAAAAAATGATTGCTTGGTTCATCATAAGCAATTAAACATCACTGATAAACACAAAATGGGAAAATACAAAGTTTTTTACACAACTGCCTTCACCTGATCTTGTTGAAAATAAACAATATTTCTGTCACAGAGGAATAATGAAGGGTAAAGGAAGGAGAAAGCCTAAACTACAGGGATCTTTACTGAAAGTTTTCATGTTGAACATCTTTTATGGTTTCTATCCATTACCAATGTTACAGAGTCAGAACTTTTCACATTCCTTCATATTGCTAAAATGTTTGTTCTGACTCTTGAGCTGAACATAGAAATAAGCACACTAACACAGACACAGAGGCACACACAAACACAGAAGCAAATCAGAAGCAGAGAGAATTCCCAGCCAAGTAAGATTACATCAGTGAAACTGAGAGGACAATTTGGCCCACTGACCGGTACCAATACCCAAAGTGGTGACTTTGATTCTGTCTTTAAACACTCAGGAAATAAGACAAGTCCAGGCTTTTTCTATTCTTGCAAACTACCAAACCTTTGCTTAGTAAAGAACTGATTCTAAAAATCTTCAGAAAACAGAAATATCCTTACCAATCTAGTGAAAAGCCTGTAGCTGATCTTCAAGACACCTGATCACCTAGGGCTATTTCGCTTTTCCCATACATTAGTCTTAATGAATTTCTTTCCTCTTTGCCCATTTTTTCAGTATCTCTCTTTCATCCTGCTATAGTATTTTGTTTGTACTGCTTCCTCTTTGGTCTGCTTCTTCCTCTTCCCTGGAAGTCACAGGCAGCATCCTTGTCAGTGGAAAACGGCATTCAAAGACTATCATTCAGTATTTCTCCATTTTTCAGACAGGAGTTCTGACCCAAGTGGGGTCAGAAGGAAGGAGAGGTTCTGACCAAGAAGATGTTTACAATGCATGAAGAAATGTGCAAGAAAAAAATGTGCAGCCTTCCTCCTCTAGCTTGAAATTTAGGATCTACCCCAAAATACTTTTTAAAACTTTTTTTTTACATGAGTATTATTTAGTGAATTGTGCAAAATGAGCCAGTAGAACTGCACTTACACGATAAACGAAACATGCAAGCCTCTGGCACCACTGCCAGTAGTGGAACCTGGGGAAAAAAGTACAAGCAAGGAGATGGAACTGAGTTTTCATCTAGGCTGGGACTTTCTCTGATCAAGAGTCATGAACCTATTTCCAATACAGGTCCACCACTATGGGATGGAGCCCATGCAAGTTTATGTACCAGCTAAGAAAAATGTTATGATAATTCGATGTCATTTTGACATCTAGAATGTAACAATTTCTTCTTACTGTGGGTATATGAGATAACTCGGGGAAATTAACAGGTATAAACTACGTTACCCAAAATAATGCAACACCTAGGTAGGTAGTATCAAGTCAGACTGTATAGTGGCTGAAGAACAGGGGACTGTCTGCTACAGACTATTTAGTGCATTTATATGCAGAAACAAAAGAATTCCCTAGCCTGAGTTTCTTTAATCCATTTCACTGCATTAGACAATCAGTTTGTCATATTGGTATACCTGGGAAGAGACATGCCCTGTATGGACAATGAAGTTTTTCCTCTTGTAAAAATCATTTTTGTCCTCAAGTTTTGGATTCAATGTATTGTACAGTGCTTGACCTTGGACAGGACTGTGGGAATGACGGCCTCAGTTTAGGCAAATTTTACATAATCCTCTGTGCCACCTCTTCAGACTCAGCCTCTAGTGCATATAGACCTCAGGTGTGCAATAAGCTAACCTCTTAGAAATGGGTTCTGATTTCTGTCTCAGTCTGGGCCTGAACGATATGCAAGGCACGTAACACGCAATGAGCTAAAAATATGCCATATTCTACAGGAAGAAAGTCAGGATTTCACATTTGCCCAAGACTTCATTAGTTAAGACAGTTGCAGAATGAGGCAGCTATGCAATGATCTAGTTTCAGCAACTGCACACTCTATACCTGCAAGTATTTAGCAACATTACCTGCAAAAGATTAGTAAAGCAGAATCATGCTGCTTACTCAAGTCTTCAAATTTATATTTTAGGAAGATAGATATTTGCCATGTGAAAGAAACTGACAGTAAAGGAGCCTATCTAGAAAAGAAGGACATCCAGAAAAGGCACTGCAGTATATGTTTAACTCCACTCCAAATTAGTCACAGTCTGGAATTTAAATGTATTCTTAAATGCTTTCTCAGACATGGTCACAGAATAGAGCTACAGGTCACACGGACAAGATTCTCTCATATTTATGGGCTGCTGATTAGGTCTGCTGAAATCAGTGATTCTCCCACTTTTAGATATTATGTTAAACTACTTCTGGGACAATACCACTTGACTACTCAATAATGAACAAGCATAATTAATTAAGAAATGAGCACTTCTTAGTCTGAAAGAAACGTATTTTTGTATTTTGACAGTTGAGCATCCAATAAAATACACTTAGCTTCAATATTGACCAGCTCCCTCCCCACCACAGCCCCCCATCCTGTGTTATACATCTCTTCCTGTATCTGGCAAACCAATAGCATTTAGGTACTGTCAAAGGAAAGAGACAGAATTTCTGGGAGAATCTGAAAAACATATGAATAAAGAGACTAATTCCACTGCTTTTATTCCCCTTCAAAAGAGAAAAACTGTTTTTAACATTTTAAAAAACTTTATTTAAAATACTATTTTGAATATTTAAATCAGATTCTAAATGTTTGAAAAAGCTGCTGCAAAAAACATGCTCATATGAGAAGACAATATAAGTTATATCCCATTCTTAGACATAAGCTTCCTGGTAGTCATTTCTCCAGTGATAATCAACGTTCCCATTTTCTAACCTGTTTTGAAGACCACACGAGATGACATCAGAAACCAGCAGTTTAGTAGCAGATTTATTGTAAATTAAATTAATTTTACCTTACTAGGTAAAAAAGATGAGTGGTCTCAACCTGCCAGACCTAAAGTTAGCAACCACATGATTTACGAACAGCAGAAGATGAGGTTTTAAAAATGATGAGAACTAAAGACATGACAGTTTCACATGCATTTCCAGAGATACTTGTGCCCCTTTAACTTTTCCTATCTCTTTTCATGCATTTGATCACAGCTTAATTTTCCATGGGCTCTACTCCCCTAATCTCCCATTCGTCCCCAGTTACAGGAAATACTCTAAATCAATTTCCAGCAGAAGAAAAAAAGAGAAAAAGAGAAATCCAAACAATACCAGTTTCTGAGCTGACAGGGCTTTTAATATACAAATACAAGAGTGAATTCTTACCCCCTGCCTCTCTTCATTCCCAATAATGAAAGCAAAGCTCCAAAGATGTCTTTGGATAGAACATGTCTTGAATAGCACTACTGAGATGCATCTGAATAGTATCCGAAGACCAATCCTGACATCCCTACTTAGCTGCTGACAGTGCACAAGTCTTACACTGGCAAGCTTCTGTTAAAGTCCAAAAGGTTTTGTCCTTGTGAGCACTAAATAAAATTCATAAGAGGGTGACAGCTGCCAGGTTTGCACCCACCCAGAATTAAACTGGTACCTTTAAGGAATGAATGAACTAACTGTTGAGATTGACCCCAACAGCATGCTTCTTTGACTATGTCCATCTGGCTTATTAACCAGTTGATTACATAATTATTTATATTATTTACAAAAATTTATATTTTCAATCATTGCCAAACATAGTAGGTGGTTTAAGGAAAGGAAACAATTCAAAATCCAGTAAAGACAGTTTTCTAATTAAGCTAGTTATCATTACCACTACAAAAAAAACAAAGAATTCCCAATAAATTATTTATATTTAGTTACCGTTATATATTTAACCTAGATCTCTAGAAATATTCAGACAGATTCTGTACCATGATCTATGTGACATATAGAACAATAGAGTCCCCTGCACTGGTCTCTGCTTATCCTAGCCTTAGAACAACTCAAAGCAATTTACACGAATTAGCATGTGGTTCCCAATGGGGATGCTAAGATGCTGTAAAATTACTTACAAGAATCATAGCTAAATGCTGGACCTAAGACTTTGTGCTGGCGCTTGACACAAAGTGGATTCCATCCATGCTTCCTACTTTAATGAAAATAAATATGGTGTTATTTTTCAGAGTCAGAATATTTTTCCTCTAGAGTAAGACAAGGTACTAACATTTGATATGATGGACTGATAGGGAAAAATGCTTTCTCTTGAAAAAATTGTACTATCTTTTGCCATGTTTTCATTGGAAGGAACTCACATATTTTGAATTATTGAATGGGCTAATCACTTGCTTTCAAGGAAAAGAAGTCACAAGAATGAACTCTAATAACCATTAGAAAAAGCCTTGCTGCTGTGCTTGCTCTCCCCAGACTCGTGGCATCTCCACAGACAAGCTATCCCATCAGCCGCAACAGAAAAGAGCCTGGTCTGATCTGGACTCAGGGCTATATGTAGGACTCTCCCTTTGTGACCTGGAAAATAAAATACATACAAAAAATGCAAAGATACATGACAATTCTACACTGATTACGCTGTTCACTTTCACCACCCCCACCTACAGCATGGCTTGATCCACTTTTACTGTAGCAGCTCAAAATGCTGCATAGGATGTGGGAAGCTAGCATTATCTACAGAGTATTTTCATGACAAGAAAGAGCTGAAGGCAGTATTTTCTTATTAAGGACCAGGCTTTAACTGCCAGGACTGCATCACACTGAGAAGACATTTCTGTCAAAGAAGAACATTGAACCTGAACTCTTGATGCTCTGCTGCATTTACAACATCAGTCTCATCCGTGTTTGGTAATGTGGGTCACTGCTAAGCTTTCCCATCTGGCCGCACACGCCTTGCAGACACTTTGCAGCTGATCCAACAATCATGAGATAGTGTCTCCAGCTGCTCAGTTATTACTGTTAAGGAGATCTTTTAACAGTGATCCCACTGAATTGGAATTGTATATTGAGTTTGTCTGTAGTTGTAGTGAACTTTGGAAGCCAGACACTGAAGGTCAGAAGCCAGCCCAGTCTAGCAGCACAAAGAACATACAAAACTTATTAATCTAGTTACACAAGTATCTCCCTCAGTAGAAGCAACTGAATTTTAACTGAAGGCACGAAGAGTCTGCTATTAAACTGAGACTGTTGAGACATGTATTTACTTCTGCTTTCCTGTGTCACCTAGCACAATGTCAATGCTAAGTAAACCTACAAGGCTTTTAGGCACGCAGAGGCATGAGAAATTAGAAGACTTTTTACTTTAAATTACTGCCCGTTAGCTTCTCTGGTTCAGTGAGTTACTGACAACCACATAGCTGAGCTAGTCACCCAAGGGGAAAAAAAGAAAACTCTTGAGACATAGTGTATCTCCTCTAAAACAAACCAGATGAACCACATCCTAAAAGGAAGCATGAATGTATTAAGTCAGTCTTGGGTAACCAGCTTGAATGAATATAGGTGACCTATGTCCTCCCATCATCTGTACCTGAGTCCCCCATGAACACTTTTCTAGCTCAAAATAATATTATGAGGATAAACATGTGAGGAACTGTAAAGCCCTCTGAAACTGTGGTACTTATCACAATGGCACCTGATGAAGATCCATAGGACTGTTGTAGATGGACAGTCTGCCCTTACTTTGCGAAGCTGCTACAATGGCTCTCTGGAGCTACTGTGACTAAGGACAAATATCTGCTGTCCTGGTGCTGAGTAACATGTATCCCACCTAAACTTGGTGACTAGAATTTTGACAACGCCACCAAATTATTTCAGTAGAGATTAATTTCCAAGCTTTGCTGCTTCTTAAGTTATTGAAATGTACATTATCTTTGTTAAGATTTAAGACCATAGGTCTTCAACTCAGTGAACTCTTTATACTGTCTCCATTCAGTGTCTGTAATGACTCTGAAGGAAGAGCTGGAAAGGAAGGAAGAGCTAGTCTTTGGAGGCGCCCGAAACTATTCACGGCACTGATGGAAATCTGATTAATAGTTTTCAGTCAAAAAGACATGAAAGGGGATAGGGAGAAATCAGAAAAGTTGAAATTATTCATTTACCTGTTTTCTGAGTGGAGAGGGCTGGGGTTTTATTTCATTGTTTCAAGATCACATTCAGATACTTTTCAAAGCAACTAGGTATTTTGTTTGCTTGTGTGTTTTCTTTGACCTACAACATCATTTCTAAGGGAAGGGCATTTACATCCAAAATGAATCTTTTTTTCTAGTAAATTACTCTAATAGTTCTACCAGAACTATCTCAAAAATGGAGTCAGTGCTATAAAAATGTTACTGCCTTTCAGCTGTTATTCTGTTCTGAATATGCCCAGTAACAGGGAACCTCAATCACTAAAGTACTCAACAGTATCTGACGGTGCTTCATTGTTAGCTGAAGTCTTCAGCATTTTGCAGGAGGATTGAACAGTGAGATTCAGTTACTATTTATCTGTTAATTTCTTTTGGTGTACAACTTATGGTTAAGGGTGTCTGAGGCTGATTTAGAATCATCTCACAGTCATCCATCACAGTATTTTTTCTGAATATGTTTTGATAAATTGACAATTTCTTTCAACATTCAATTGATTATAGTAAGGTAATACGAGTCTTCACAAGCAGGAATATATCTGTGTAACAATTACCTGGTCTTTTTGTTCATGAAATTACTTTCTCTTGCAGACAAGTAAACTGAACAGGAAACAGGATGATAAGTAACCCTCCAGCTTCACCCAATTACCAATGCATTTGACTTATATGGTAAATGTTTTACACCATACGCTATTCTCAAAGGTGAGAGTAAATCTAGGTTTCATTTCAAATAGTATATTCAAGACTTAGAAAGATTTGAGAAACCTCAAGCTACAGGCTACAGTAGTTAAGACTATCATGTCACTTTCCGGATAATTTCTCAGAACATCACAGGATATAACCTTAAGAGCTATATATAAATGAGTAGGGATAAGGAAGGAAAAGCAGCACAGAGAAGCAGCATTACACGAGGATAATGTGTAATCAGATCCACGTGTCTCTGGTGCCCTCTCTCTTTCATCCATCTTTGTTTTGACTCTCCTGTGCTTTCCTCTTATAGGCTAACATTGAAACCAAATACTGGTTCCACCCAAGTTGCTGGTTCCCAGGACAGCATCCCAGTATAGCTGGGATTTAATAAATCAGGAATTTAATAAATGCCTTCAAATGTAGCAATAGGGTACAAAAAGTATTTGTAAATATCAGCAGTTAGGTTCAAAATCCAGAGTTTCTTTGGCCATATCTTGTCAGTGAGTGTGAAAAAACAACCATACTTGTGAAAATCCAGCCCATGTCCAAATAATTTGTTTTTTTCTTTTAATTTCAGATGCTTCTATTGGATCACTTCAGTTAACACTGAAACAAGTAAAACTTAATGGACAGGAGTGACAGCAAGCATCAGAAACTAGAAGGCTTAATAGCAAGGAACAACTTCTATGTGTAGCGTAGCCCTAGAGGTCCATGGACCAACACAGAGTTGCAACGAAATTCCACTTCCTCTAGTTGTCAGCACTGTATAAGGGAAACACGCTGCACTGCATTGCTTCACAGCCAAAATCATTCATTAAAACTCAGACAGCTCTAAATAAGACATGGAGATTTACTTCAAACATCATTAGGAAGCTGGTTCAGTATCCTTCCATGATGAGCTGCAAAACTGAAGAGCCACTGAGCTATCTAGAAGGCCATCAGCCTGTAATGTATTGGAGGCAACCTGACATTAGCACACTCAATCCACACCTAGCAAGCCTTATGGAGAAGTGGAAATTCACATCCTGCACCTGGGATGGCCTTAGAAATTATAGGAGAGAATCCCATCTTTAAAACCAAGGAATTTTACAGAAGCGACTTACGCTATTACCTTAATAAATCAACCTTTACAATCCCATGCATCAGGATTGTGTGCATGAATGTATGTGTGCAGGCAGAGGGGTGATGTGTAGGTGACTGCTCTTTTAACTCTATTTTACGTAAATGCATAAAGGTAGGCACTTGCAAAAACACACTGATTAGACAGACAGTTAACTGAAATAGCTTAAACTATTAACTGGAATACTTGCCATAGAGTTCTGATGAATTGATAAGCATGGGATACTTCCATATTTTCATCTGATTTCCAGGAAGGCCTTGTCCAGTCATCAGTTCACTGGTTTCGGGTAACCAGAGCAAGGAACAAATCTATTGCAATTTAAAATTCTGCTTTAATTTTCAGAAGGGGCCAACATGCATGATTCAGTAGATTTGAAATGTCATCTACAATGTTTAACAAGCTACTGAGAAAGAGTCCTAGCAGAATATTTACTTATTTAGAAGGATCATTTCATTCCTTACAATGCTTCGAATTGCAATTGCTTTACTGTCCTATCTAAACATGATAATAGCCCACCAGTATAAAACCAAAGCCCTTCAAACACATCCTCAGCTAAGCTGTAATAGCTCCAGGAAAATCAACAGCTATGCTGCTTTACTCCAGCTGAGAATCTGTTCCTCTGTCTCCTAATAGTCAAACTCCAGAGACAAATGTTTGCCCTCCAACTCTTACACCTCTTCTCACCCCAGCACTCTGGGAATTTTCCCTCCCACTCAATATTCTCTCCACATCATGAATTTTGGCCAAAAGTATTATTGCCAATAAGGAAAAGATGATAAGAAGTGTCTGGCTGCAAGACCACCTCCTCTTCAATCATTTCTGTGTGGTGACAGAAGTGGTGAATGAGAAACAACAAACTGCTTCTGAAGCTGATCACACACTGCAGTGCTGAATGTAGCACAATTGCACATCCAGAGAAAATCCTGATGTTTCTCTGACTGCAGAACCACCCTCAAAGTCAGCGGAAGTTTGCCAAATGAGCACAGCTATCCAAGAAGAGCATAGCCTAAGCATGCAGACATTTCATCATTTCACCTGAGAATCTGTAGCTGCACTTTGGATTATTTTCTGACGATTTATGTCCCAGACACGCAAAATCCCATCTTTCATTCCACCCCCTGTAGCAAGGACTTTGGACTGCCAAGGACACCAGTTCACGGCCTAAAAAAAAGAGAAAATAGATGCCAGAGCAGACTAGGCGGTTAGCTGAAAAAACACAGTAGATTTTGCCTAAAAGCTTAGTTGGAAAAATGAAGTGCAACAAGCACCCAGAATGTTTCTTTGGCTTTTTTCACCCTACACCCTGCTCTTCCTCCATACACAGACAGAAATGTAGAATCCCAAAACTCCAAATGCTGCTTCCTTTGCCATTGCTTCACAGTAGCCTACACTCTTAAAACTCCAGTTTCTCAGCTTACCCTTCACAGGCCACAGATTCACACCTCAGTACCCGAAGAACCCAGCAGGATAGTGTCTTACTGCCTAAGCCAAGCCATCACAGAAGCCTAAGCAACGTGACTAACACAGCTTACAAGAGACCTGGTTTCTTCTGAAATATTTCCAGGATATGCCTAAGGCCTAGACTCTGAAGAAAAGCTACTAAGAACTGAGTTCCACCTATTTCAATAACCTCCTCTGACCCTTTAACACCAATGCTTCAGGCCAGCCTCACATTTTTCTGGGAGGATAAACAGCTTATAAATGCTGGACTCCCCTGCCTCTTCTTGCTGATACCTGTCTTCTCTCCCACACAGTCTGGGATTTCATAAAGATGAAGAATCCAATTTGTTTCATTTCCAGTTTCTTACTTTGGATTCTTTGCTACCAGCAATGACATGAAAATATGGGCAGGAAGCAAAAGAAACCTTATATTTAAAATCATTTCAGCAGAGAGAATTTTCCAAAACTCAAAAAAAAATGAAAGTTCTTGTTTGTTAACTTGTAAGTATTGCATCACCAAAGTTTTCTGTGCAAAACAGAGTACAAGACTGTAAGTTTTATTTCTATTTGGCATTATGTTTACAAAGGCCTACTAATCCAGTAAAATTTCCTGATCAAAGCCCTAGCAAACTTACCTGTGACTTGGAATAAGGACAACTGATCTTAAAATTACAGTCAGGGGAGAAGAAACCAGTAGAAATCAGTGAGATAATTTGAAAGATTCCCTAACTGTCTACATCAACAATGTGATTTCATTACAGCAAATATAGAAAAGCAGATATTCTTTCTCTATATACCTTAACTGCAGAGGAATGAGGTATGGTTTTCAGTGGCTGTGACTGCAATTTCACACCAGGGTCACTAGGCCAGATATTCAATATACCATCACCAGACCCACTTGCCAGCAACTGGTCAGTTAGTGACCACTTCAGGCTGCAAATACTCTGTTTGTTTTGGCAAAGAGTCCCAACATGGTGCTGAGCAACCCGAACGTCATGATGATGAATAGATCCTAGTCGTGAACCACTGTGGATGAAAAAGACAGCATGGTTTAATGTCAGAGAGAACAAGCTACATCATCACCCTGATGTTTCTTCAGTGGTTTCAGAAGCAAACCACATCAGAGTGAAATGTGTCTGCAGAACAGCAGAGTTTCAGTAAAAGGAAACAGAAACCATCTATCAAAAGCACACCCTGACTGTAGTGGTGGCTACAGAAAGGACCTGCTTAGTCCAAGCCAGGCAGAATACCTGTTCTCTCTCACGGTTTTCATTTCCCTGAAAATATATTGCATTGTATGCTGCTCATCGGCACCCTGTTCAACTGTCAAGCTGTTTAATGTAAACTCTTTCCTGTTCATGAAAAATAGTTTTGCAAGATGATTTTTTCCAAGGTCAGATATGACTACATGCCCAACAAAGAGGCATTGTAAAACTGCATTACTCCGGCAAAGGGCTTACTAGAGAGTAACACTATGTTCTTTGGTTTTGTCTCTTCCCTTGTCCCCTTTCTTGCTCCCACTTCTGGGCTTAAAGAAAATCTGCACAGCTTGACACTGTTGCACTAATTGCCAGTTAGGAAATGGATGCATGGTTCTACAGACAGTATCATTAGTTTACCAAAGGAAGGAAGAAATACCCTGCCTGGAAGCACAGCTACTGATACAGCTTAGCTCCTGGATATGGGTTTTACACATCAATAGTAGAGTTGAACTGAAAATACCTTCCAGCGCACTTTCTTTTCCTGCCTTTCTAAGGATACTACCTACATTAAAACTATGACAAAACAGAAGAGCTTCCTGCTGGAAATTCACACTTCCAAGTATTCTGATGATGCTGAAAAAATCAGCAAGTTCAATACTATCTTTATGGGTGTCTGAGAAACAGGTATCTGACCTTACTGCAACAGATTAACTGAACGCAATAATGACTGGAAACTTCGCCACACTGGCTCTTAAAGTTTTTTTCAGATGCAAGTCAAGTGATCTGCAAGGTCTAAAAATGCACACACAAAACTGACTGATTGCAAGAAACATAGAATCATAGAATAATAGAAGTGTTAAGGTTGGAAGGGACCTTTAAGATCATCAAGTTCAACCATTAACCTAACGCGACAAAAAACACTTCTAAACCATATCCCCAAGTACCACGTCTACCCTTTTTTTAAACACCACCAGGGATGGCGAATCCACCACCTCCCTGGGCAGCCTATTCCAATGCTGGATAACCCTTTCAGTGAAAANNNNCCCTTTCAATGAAGAAATTGCCTCTTGTCCCATCACCTGTTGCTTGGGAGAAGAGACCAACCCCCACCTCACTACAACCTCCTTTCAGGTAGTCGTAGAGAGTGATAAGGTCTCCCCTCAACCTCCTCTTCTGCAGGCTAAACAGCCCCAGTTCCCTCAGTCTTTCCTCATAAG
>VZSZ01000727.1:0-11951 GCA_013398815.1 Ibidorhyncha struthersii
CTGTAGTGCTCGCAGTGTCCGACTTTTACTGTTCACTGCTGGGAGCACGCAGCTTCCTGCTGATATAATTGGCTGAGTATTATCTTTGCATATTCAGCATTGGTATTGGGATCAATATTGGTTCTTCATTGCTATTAATGCTAATTATCTAAGCTTATTCTATTAAAGCTGTTTGTATTTCAACCCCCAGGTTTCCTTGTTTTTTCCTGATTCCACTTTCTGGGTGGGGAGGGGTCATCGGCTGATTTAATGATTGTCTAAATGACAATAAATTGTTATGGTTTTCTCAAACCATAACACAGATCCCCAGATGTGAAATACTGATGCATTATCATCCATGGCAGGAGCTCAGGAAAAGCTCACTGCAAGAGTCTACAGAAAGAACAATGTGTGGTGTTAGATAAATGTCTCACACTGAATACACAGCTGAACATTAGGTCACCCAGCTTTACAAACCAAGCACAAGGCATTGCAGACTTCTGAGATAATTAAACAAAAAGTACTATTCATGTGCAAAAACAACGCTTTCCATCTTGCACCACAGGTGGCAGCGAACAACAAACTCAGATGTTCATGATGCCTCTTCTATGTGATGAGTTCAGTCTACTCATTCTGCTATTTTATTATGAAACTCTTAGGATTCCTCTCCGTCCTGGTTTGACATCCTCAGAGAAAGCCAATCTTTTCTTTCCACAAGCCCTGTGAACCTTATGAAACTTTGAAAGACCTGAATAACTCCCCTTTTTCCTACTTTATATTTTCTTACTTTTGCTACAGAAAAAATATCATTTTACAACATTTCTCCCTGTCCACAAAAGGCACTGATTCCATTCACCAGGGTCCTCTCAAAGGACAGTGGCAGATATCCTTCTCTGCCTTGAAAATGTTATGTGGACATTAAGCACTACCTTTCAGCTAAGAAAGAAATTATTTTGCTCCAGAACTAAGATTGCTGCCACTAGACAAGTCTCCCCCATTCAGTTTTCCAGCTCTTGTTAACTGACAAAGAGGCAGACTTACCGAAGCAGGTCTGAGCTTGCAGCTCTACATAAAGTTTATCGTATGTAACTATGGTACCACAGGGCTATTTATTGTGCCTCAGAAAAAGAAAAAAAATTATTACGTCTCCAAATTAATGGAATGCAAGAACAATAATAAAAAAACCCTCTACTGGGCTACTTTCCTATATTAATCTGTATTTCCACAGATGGATCAGTGTAATCCTGGATGTACAGACAAATACGGGGACAGCCCCGTAGAAAGGGATCTGGAGGTTGTGCTGGATGGTAAGCTCAATGAGTCAGCAATATGCCCTGGTGGCCAAAATAGCTAACTGTATCCTGGGGTGTGTATAGCCAACCGGTTGAAAGAAGTGATTGTCCCACTATGCTCAGCATTGGTGCAACCTCACCTCAAGTACTGGGCAGTTCTGGGCTCCACAATATAAGGAGGATATAAATGTATTAGAATGTGTCCAAACGAGGGCAACAAAGATGGGCATGACTTGTGAGAGTGGATAAGGATTTAGGTTTGTTCAGCTTAGAGAGGAGACTGAGGGGTGACCTCATTGCTGTTTGCAGCTTCCTCATGAGAGGGCCAGAAAGGGTGGTGCTGATCTCTAGTGCCTGGTGACAGGATGTGATGGAATGGCTTAAAGCTGCATCATGGAAGTTCACATTGGATATTAGGAAAAAGCTCTTCAGTGAGAGGGCAGTCAAGCACTGGAACAAGTTTCCCAGGGAAGTGGTCATGGTCTCAAGCCTGTTGGTGTTCAAGAAGTATTTGGACAACACTCTTAAATGTACGGTTTAACGTTTAGATTGCCCTGTGTGGAGTCAGGAGCTGGACTTGATGACCCCCGTTGATCCCTTCCAACTCAGGATATTCCATTCTATGATCCTATGATCTCAGATCCCAACAGCTTAACTAAAATACAGGCTTCATCGTTGCTTTGACATCCATAGTTTTTCCTAATTAAATTGCATGGAAAAGGAACGGAGGTTAAACAACGTACACACCCACGTTTGTTTTGATGATGTAAATCTAGAACAGATGTGAACACAGAAGTTTTAAAGAGTTAATAATTTTTACTCACTCGACAATCCCGCTGTAGTGTTTTCATTAGTGCGCTGTGTGTTTCAGAGTCAAAATACAACCCTTCATGCATGTCTTGCAAAAAATCCAAGTCTTTGAATGTAGGGTTGGACTTCTCTCTCTCTTTTCTTGATGCTCTCCGTTTGTATGTGGAACCTTTCAAGTCATATGTGAAATGCATTTTCAAGGCTCGTGGCAAAACATTGTTCATTACAATAATTCTAATATTAATGCCTCCTGACTGAACGCAGTACAGCCCATAAAATTTGGGTAGAAGTGTCCTTGGATTCTGGTTCAGATTCTAAAACAAAAGAGATATTGTTAAATGTGTCTGTTTTCAATAAACTTCCATGCTTAAGTTTTTTTAATACTAAAGGACACTAACAAACACCAAGATGACTGTGCCTGTTTTCCTATTCAGTATAGTTTCTTTGACCAGTTACTTTTCTTTGTGGGTCTGTATTTCAGAAAGCTAGCATATACACTGCCTTTTTGCCAGGAACTTACATAGGCCAAGAGCAGAGCAGTAACTGCATTTTGGCAGACTTCTCTTTCTCACATCCCAAGAAAGAGCAGGCTAGGCCAAACCTAAAAGCATCCCAACAATTTAATCTGTTTATTCTGACCTGAACAACCTTTGCATTCCACCTGCTGGAAGAAGTTTGGGTCAAATGTAGTTCTCACTACCTTGACCTGGATTCTGAAAAACAGAACCTCTGTCTCCATGAGGCTTTTCACACTGAGGGTTAGTGCCAAATGACCAGGTTGTCTCCACAGGAGTGTGAGGTCATAACAGAACCGTGACTGATCATCAGACAAAAAAGTGTGAAATAATCCAAATTCCACAACAGGCAAAAAATTAACTCAGAGAGGGTAAGAAAGGTGAGAGAGAAAATTCTCATTCTGAGTACAACTACTTTCAGTTTTTGGCATGAAAAAGCATGAGGCGGAAAAACTACTTCAAGTCTTACACAGTTACTAAGTCACAACATACCACTATGGGAAGAAAGTAATTTCACAGGAAATAATCACAGTGATGAAAGATTTACACTTTGGAAACCCTTGCATATGGCAGCAGAGACAATGAAGTTCGCAGAAACAAAGCAAAGGGGCCTTATATTTACTTGTAATGACTCAAACTTATGCTGAGCTAATTGTCATGGTTAGAAATAGGAACAAAAATACCTCCCACGATTGCTTTTTGATGCTGTCAGGGCAAATTTTTTTTAAAAAAAAAACGGTGATTCCATGTTACTTTGGTGTAATAATGACAATATTCCTCATTTTTAGTACAAGTAAGACAGTAACTTTTCAAGTGTTTACTTAAGAAAGTAAAGGAAGAAAAGTCAGTCATAGGTCTAATACTCTGAAGTTCTGCATACCACTCAGAAGAACCTCTGTTCATATGTATGAGTGGCTTTTGTTTAAAAAAAAAAAATTAAAAAAAAAGGAGAATTAAGTTCTACTTACTTTGGATCAATGGTTTCCCTTTCTGATGACTGACGCACACGAAAAAATACAATTGACTTAGCATTAGCCCTCAAAAAGCTCCATTTAAAAATTAAGTTTTGAACAAATTATATGCATAAAAATATTTTTTACATCATTTTAATACATGAGAAATGGAAATCAGAAGTAGTCCAGAAACAAAAGTGAAACTGACCGGTCTAGTTTCTTTGTCCACTCTAAGTGAAATGCAGAGGGTAGACAAACACAAAATGGAGAAAAAAAAGTTGAATTAGAAATTTAGAAACCTTTTTTTGTTACTAGCTTATTAGAAGCAAAGTTTGGTATCAAATCAGAAGATGACATTCAGCTTCATCTTGAATGCTAAAAGAACAGCAATTATATTAAATACATTCTTGATTTATATCTATTCTTTCTGATGGGTGTGTGGGGTACAAAGTTGAAAGGTAAAAAACGTCAAAAATGTTATGAAAAATAGGGATAAAGCCAATGAAAGATTAAAAGACAAGTTTCTGCGAAACTGAATCTTCAGAAGCGTGACACACAGAACAGGAAAAACACAGGTAAAATACAGTCTTCAATTACTTACCATATAATAACCTGGCAAGAGCTTTTGAAGAAACTCAGCCTCTTTGTGTTGAACTGTTTTGATGATGAACTCGTCATCGCTAGTTACAAAAAATAAGGACCCACTGGCCCCTGGGTTGGATAATTCAATTAAAGGCTCACTGCAGATTGAGTACTGGAAGAGACAAAAATTGTTTTTCACTGCCAATGCACGTGTTACTCAAACACAAGTTTAATATAAAGAACTGCAGGTTCAAATACGCACAGCAGAATCATGGAGCTTATTCTTTGGGCTTCAACTACAGCAACTCTAATACTGTACAGGGGTCTGGGTCACAGTAATTTGGCTGAGATTTGGCAGGGCAGTTATTACACTCCATTCTGCCCTGGACACACTGCACCAATTGTAGAAGAGCAGTTGGCAGCTGAGCCTACGGTCCCTCTTCACATCCCACTGCACCAGCTGAACTTTCCCTGGAGTGGAACGAGTGGTTGATGCGGAGAGAGTCCGTCCCCACACTGTCAGTATTGCAAATTCTCAAGTTAGAAGCCTTAAGATTTTTACTGCAACTGTTTGGTTTTCATATACATTTATGAAACAGGTACAGAAAGATGTTAGTCAAACACACTTGGAGTAGAGGTTTCTCACTATAGACAAATAGCCAAGTCCTCTTCTGTGAAATTGGGATTGAAACCATTAGAATAATAATCTCAGATAGCTGCTAATATGTTTTCTGATCGAAAACTGCTTGAAGCAGAAAAATTAAATATCAGTAAGTAGGAAAAACTGGGTTCTGGAGGGCCATTATTTTGGATGCATAGACAGGCTTTCTCTTCCACAGGGAGACAGTAATAATTATGATCACATTAAGAAGGAAAAAGACACCAAGGAGTACTCCTTACTAGTAGAACCAGACCTCACACAGAGGCTAACGTACATTTATTAAATCTCCACTAATTCACACTTCATGCTTCATTCAAACTAAATGGAGGAGACATTAAGCTCAAAACCAGAAAAATACGTTTATATTAAACTTGAGAGCTTGTTTAAAATATAGTATCATTGAACTTTCATTCACATGCTCTTTGCCTTTGTTATATATCATCAATTTTACACACTTGGAGATTACTGTACAGTACAACATTTTAAGGCTTCCGTCTTTGAAAGAAACAAAATTATACAGGACATGAACTGTGAGTATTGTAAGCACCAGGGAATGATTCTTAGCAGTGTGGTATGTCTTCTGGTCTTTCCAAAACAGAAGGAATAACTGTTTCGGTAACATATATCTGGTTTATTGGGTCATTGTCTGAGATGAGTTGCGCATATCCACAAGAAAAAAAAAACAGTTGTGTTTGTTGAAAACAGCTTTCATTAAATTTAACTGGAGTCTTGCCACTGATTTCAGCGGGTGGTGATCTCAAAGAAAAGCGATACAAGAAAATCTGGTAAGTATGTTATTTTGTGAGCACTTGAACTAAGGCAGCATGCTTCCTAGGGACTCAAACCACTGCCTTAATGCATTCGCTTATCCTGGCACCAGCTGAGGCTTTTCCCATGCTTGCAATTTTTAAGAGACATTTGCATGCTATAAAAACGTCTCCTGTTTCTCTCCCTGCTTCTTCACTCAGTTCCAAATAATATGAGAGACCTTTCTTATTAATCCCATAGTTGCAATTGTCTACAGGTAGAACAGAAATACTAGTGTGTAATACTACACTTTCAGAGCAGATCAGCAGTTGTATCACAACCCCTGCATTTTTCTTGTCAATATAAATAAAGCTTCATGAGTAATTGCCATTGTTCTAAACATTTGAAACCAATTACCCTAAACATTAAAGCTCAATAAAACAGTATAGCATAAGCACAAGTTATTAACCTACACTGTGTGTTGGTCATTTCACAGTTGAGTTCATGCCTGTAAAATAAAAGTCTACCCAATCCAGTGCTGCTATACAAAGAGCCCAGCTAATTTTGACTAGGCACTTATGAAAGCCAAATCAAACCTGAAAAGTAAGACAATCCCCAAGCCCCTGAGAATTAAGTACTTTATGATCAAGAAGTTTCCTTGCAAAACGCCGGTACTCCACGAGCTCTCCAGTGACAATTTAATTCTACCAGCTGTTCAAATTTATTTACCCTTGTTACCCAGTCTGACTCCTACAGTGCCTAACCACTCAATCTACTTGGAAAATGTTAGACTGTAAATCTTTGGGCTTTGTCATTGGAAATTAACAGTGTAAACTCACATATGCTTGCTGTAATTTCTCCTCTTTTTACTTTATTTCCCTTCCCCTTCAGCCACAGCTGGACAATGAGTTGGCATATTGTTACAGTAAAGTGTTTTAGGTACTGAATTTGAATTACGGTCACTACATGACAGATCCAGATTTCACAAAAACAAGAGAGACTGTTCAGCCAGAACCCTGACACATGCTACTGGGAGCAAACTCTTAACCAGATGCTTTGGTCATAACCAACTGGGAAAAGGGTCCCAAACTAAAAATAGTTTTATGATCATAGTACTTCTCTGATCACATCTGCCTCTGAACTGCAAGTGATGCTCATTTAGAATCAGAAACAACAGAAATGGATTCTAACATGCTTGCAGAGCAGGTATAACCCTAACAGAGGCATGCATCAGTTACAACAACACATGCTGAAATTACAACTATATTTCACAAAAATACGTGTTTGTTGAAGGAAATCTGCTTTTGCATTTTCAGGAAAAGTAGGTGCACTTAATCTTGGAACTAGCTTTTCTAGTTGCCCCTTTTCCTTGGAAATATATCAGTAGCGTCTTTTGCTGTGCCAAGAAGAAAAAATGTGCAACAGGTTGCCTTTACTGGGAATTTCCCTTAGGGATTAGTCATTTTGTAGCTGAGTGCCACAAACCTCTTATCAACAGCAAGCAGTTTTTCTATAATCTTTAATATATGCTACTGCAAATGCTTCCCTACTTGGAATAGAAGTTGCAGGTGACAATAGCTTTACTCTAGGAAGTACAGTCTTTTTAGCAGCTGGCAACACAGCCCAAATACTTAGTCTTTCACCAGGTCCATAAAAGGAAATAGACAAACAACATATGACATAATGACACCTTTATAAATCTCCAACCCAGCTGCACTTGTCTGCTACTAAAATCTACAACTCAAAGGAATGATCTGTTTTTATTTATAACTATTGTCATGAGGGCTACTAATATGAAATCCATACATAGTACTTAAGAACTAAAATCAGACACCCACATTCAATCTAAATAAAATTTTAGGCTCATTGCCCAAGAATGCAAAATACCCCTTATAATACATTTGAACACAACAGACAGGAGCAATGTTTCAGCACCATTTAATCTATTTTTCTTTTTTATTCATTCAAGCTCTTTCAAATTCTTTTGGTTTTAGAGAAACAGTTATCAATAACGGGGAAAAAAATCTAAAAACTCATTCAAAAGAAGTTAACAATAAAACTCCAATGTACAAAATTACTAATTTGTACTGGGACTCTGATCTGTTGTGTGGACTGGCACGACACAAACTGGACATGAGGCAAACATACAGAAAACAATCTAGCTCTTTGCTTCCATACCACCCTTCTAAAAGCAGAACTACACGAGAACTAAAACAGTGGATCCTCGTCCCTGGCAGTGCACAAAGTGGTTCTACGAAGTAACGCCTGCTTTTATGACGGCAGCAAATGCATCACTTCTTTCTCACATAAACAGTTGAATACTGAGAAGGATTAAGTCTTCAAACTAAAAAATACAGAGAGCAAAGGAGATACTCTAAAATGCTTCTTTTTTAGCCCACTACCCACTTTTCTCAAGGCTAGATGGGAACATTTGCAGACAAACACTTCTTTAATGAAGTGAATAAGTAACGCAAGTACCACAAGAGCACTTTATTAGAACTGAATCAGTAGAAGTCACACAAGTACTGATTATAACCTCTCTAGAAACAATGACCTGAATGAGCAGTAATACCGAAGTTACTGTAGTCAATTGACAAGGCAGGTTTTTATAGGCATTGTCTCAAAGATACAGAATTAAAATTTTCACAAAACACTAAAAATATTCACTAGTTATAAAGCACTCCACACACAAAGTTTACTACCCATTTGGGCACCACTAAAACATCCTCTTCTGTTACTATGAAGCTAGTACACATTATAATAATTTGTAACTCGATGGAAAACTGTGAGCTCTTACCAAGTAATCATCAGGCTTGATACCAAAAAGTTCTCTGAAATAGCGGAAGGCAAGAGGTGCATACGTCTTAAATCTGAAGTCAGGGTAATGATGAGCAGGGGTGAGATTGCTCCCTTCACTGAAAACAAAAACAAAAATAAACCAAACCCAATTATTACTGAGCAATTTTTAGTAACTTCCTTCTTGCAGCTAGTTTTACTGTAAAGCTGCCTAACTCAACCACTGGCCTTCTGAGACAAGAGTCACAAATGCAGAAAAACCTCCCTATCACAATTTATCAGTGTAATAGAAATGTCTGTGAGAGACAGACTACTGCCAGCAAATTCCTTTCTCCCGCCTAAAAGGAAATGACTGTTTTCACCACCCATATCCATTTGCATAATGATCGGGTTTAAACTAATGCTACAACTTCTGATACCCCTTTCAGGTAAGCCAGTCTAGTAGCTTACTGACGCAGGAAGGGCGACCCCCACCTCACCTAAGCTCTTGCAAAAAGTTTGGAACTTTTCAACACAGCACAACAACTTCATGCCAGCTTCGTGGCCTTAATTGGCCGGCTAGGGATTCAGACGCATACTAAGGACAGCACAACGCAGAGGGCAGAACCACACAGCCAGAGCAGTGGGAAGGAAGCAGGACTACCTATGTTTTTTGATGCCAGCAAACATTGGTTAGCTCAGCCTTACTTATGAAACAGCACCCTCAGCATTAGTCTCTTTTGCAGGCTAACTGCAGTTATGGTATCTCCTTCTTTCTTGCAAGTACAGTCCAGAATTGGGAAGCCACTCTGGCTTTGCTGACCTTAAAGTGGTTTTTTCTTTGTCTCCCTGTCACGTCACATATTTTACCCCACCTCAATCTAAACCAGTACTAGCTTACGTACTTGGTTAAATAGAAACACAGCGTGCAGACCCTTTGGGGAATTCTGGAAAATGGTATGCAGTTATACACAAGATACAGATTGAAACTAGATGAGGAACAGACAAAGACTACTAGGGTGACTAGCCTGGAAGACAGTTTTTCTTCAAGGGGAAAAAAAAGATTAAAACTCATTGTAGCCTCCTTAGCTCTTTGCTTTGTTTTATATTTACCACCTCACTGTATTTTTAGGCTGCAGTTGTGTGAGTCTTGAGAGGAATACTACATGATTTAATCTAAAGGAAAAGGTCAGTAGCAAAATTCTGCCAGAAGAAAAAAGATATATAAAAACTGTCTGTGGATTCATTTATGATGGAAACTAACAAAAGGCTATTAAGCAGAAGAGTAAAATTCTACACTATGATTTCAACAAAAACAAGAATAGCTTTAAGACAGTCTGGTCAGTCTCCTAATGGTTTGACAAATAGGTGAGTACAAAATCCAAGACTTGACACAGTGGCTGAAATCAGCTCTTCCAGCACTTCTTTACTCATTTATCCTAACTAAATTATTCAGAAATGCAGTATGTACCCCTACGCTTGGCAATAAGAATATCCAAAGTATACAAAAAAGAAAAAAAGCTAGGAATTCACACAGGTATGAAAAGGAATAAACTGTAAGCAACATTCCTGCAAAGACTAAATTAAATATTTAAGAGCTTTGATCCTGTACAATTAATGCTTGTCATGTGAACTTATCACCTTCCATTAATAACCATTTGATGACAGAAGTCAACCCATCTAGCTGCCCCTGCAGGCACACCACCAAAACCCAACAGAACTGAGTTGCTGCTAATGAAACAGTGTGAGCTGGAGAACAAGCTTTCTCAGAAATGCCTGCTTTAGACTCTTGGAACAGGAGATGAAAGGAGGGAAAGAACAACCGGATTTCTGTCTGGAAATCACAAATAAAAAGATGATTGTGGATGATCAAGGACACATATAAATACATTAGAATACTGCTGTTTCTTGGAGTACTAAACAATACAGTTAACAGCTACTGAAGGCTGCCTAGTCCTAATTAACTCGTTTGATCACTTTACAGTCTACCGTATCACAAATCCACATGTATTTTATTGTTCTGTTATATAGTAAAAAATAGAAATCAATAGGATACTAGACTTAAGATGGTAAAGTTTCTTTGCAGTTAAGATTGGCTAATGCTTTTTCTTCTAAAGTCTTTCAGCTGCTCAGAACACTGCCAGTCTTGTCTGACACTAGGCTTTATATAGCTGGATGCATCCCATTGAATTTTTGTCCAATGTGAGGATGCCACAGGGCTAATAAATATATAGCTACACTGGAAACCTGGGGGCATACTTGTAAATGCATTTAATTGCTGTAAAGATTCAGACAAGAACAGAACAGAGTGTTCTCTGCTGAAGCATCAAATCATTGTCAGGAAAGATTAATCATCTAAACTTTATAAAAAAGTCCTACTTTCTGTACATAAATACCTTCATAAATCTGCTTCCTGCAGCCATAACTTACAAGCTTCTTTTGTGAAAACACGGAAATAAATATATTACATGTCCTTAATATACCACAACATGTACTGTTATTGGAAATTCACCAGGCTGAAATGAAGATAAGAGATTTGCTATGATAATACCATCGGACCAAGCCATTTTGTATGTGCATATGGAGTAAAGCAACTAACACTGCATCTGCAGGTGGACACTAATGCCTAATAAGTGGAAAATTATTCCAGAATAACTGCAAAACAGCAATTTTTTTTTAACAGAATCTAAACAAAGGGCAATTCCATGTATTCAGAGCACATGAGCTTACTATATTACAGATATGATAGTCAATTTCATTATGCAGACAAGTTTTGTTATTCTTTGTAAAATCATCTTTAAAAATCCCTTTTACTAAAGATCTGCAGAGCTTTTTATCATACCCTACCATTTCTGGTAAACATATTAATTGGTTTCAGCTTCAATGCCTAATGAAATAGTTTACAGTATCCCAACAATAAGCTGTTCTGTGATGCAAGAAGCGAGCTTGATAGAAATTTAAGATTTCTTTTTTACCCCCCCTGCAAGAAAGTTTGTAAGATTTTCTTGTTGCTACTTTTAACAGAAAAAGCAGCCTCGCTACCAGTAATTTCCTACAGTAATGGAAAACCTTCAAATTCTTTGTGGCTGAGTATGCCCTTACTCTTTACCTGAAAAGGACGGTTTCCACTATGTAGAACGCTTGATGTAAATACATGTCTACCTTACTTAGACATGAAATTATTCACCTTTCACTCTGTTAGCTCTTGAATGTATTTTGTGGCTTCTTCCCACATTTTCTTGGCGCATTTTACAAGTGTGTTTCACTCTGCCTGGATTACAGCATATGTGCAAAGCGCTACGTATAACAACTTTTAATCAGGCTAAACAGTTTCATGGGCACGATTATGTCTTTGAAGTTGAAGAAGAAAAGTACCCATGATCTGTTGACAAAAAACTTAATATGCAAAATGCAGCTTTGGATGTAACAGAAGTGTACTATAGAAAAGAAAAAGGAGGCAAGCATATAATTTTCCTCTCAGACAGTTTAGGGCACAGGTCTACTGAAAAAGAGAAAAAAGAAAAGAGAAAAAGAAAAAAGAAAAGAGAAAAATGAAAAAAAGAAAAAAAAGAAAGGAGAAGGGAGAAGGGAGAAGGGAGAAGGGAGAAGGGAGAAGGGAGAAGGGAGAAGGGAGAAG
>VZSZ01000729.1:0-44683 GCA_013398815.1 Ibidorhyncha struthersii
CACTGAAGCCAAGGCTGCCCTTGAGCTTCACATTCCCCACTAGCCCTTCCTTATTAGTGAGAACAAGGTCCAGGATGGCATCTCTTCTCGTTGTCTCCTCTATTACTTGGAGCAGGAAGTTATTGTCAGCACATTACAGGAACTTCCTGGATTGTTTATGCCCTGCTGTGTTGTTCCTCCAACAGATATTGGGGGGTTAAAGTCTCCCATGATGACCAGGGGTTGTGAACGTGAGGCTGCTCCTACCTGTCTACAGAGGGTCTCTACGTTAATGCAGCAGGAAAGTGTAAAATTTTGTGTGCATCACAAGAAAAATCAAGCAACATGCATCTAAACCAGCTAAAATGAGGCTGAGGCTTGGACTGATGTGTTCTTAGTGAACTATTTTCACTAGAGTATTTGTATTTTATGTGGTAAACTGCATTGTCTTTGCAGAACATTGTCTCAGGTCTGTCTCTGTGGCCTAGGAGCCACCAAATGTAGCTCTTTTCAGAACTTGGGGAGCTGCTGCTGGTCTTCAGGGCTGGAATTTTTCTTTTTTAAGATTGTTAAATCCTGGGATCTATCTTTTAATCTCTCCAGGGCCCTGTTGTTTCCTTGTTTTCCAAGTCTTAGAAAAAAAGAAGAAATTATTAACTCTTCCACTGCCTTCTGTTAGTGTAAATTGTGGAAACAGGTGCATGTCTAATCTTACTCAACTTGCATAGCTACAGTCAAGATGAAAATTATGCTTTCCTGTGAAATTTTTTATCCATTAGTGTTTCAATAACATCACAGGTTTTTAAAGAGGCTTTTGCAGCCAAGAGAATGTGGATTTATTTTTTAGATCATTGACTTTGCTTATTTAAAACTTTTTCTTTCCTTAAATAATTTCAGTTCCAACATTCCTTCTCTCTTTTTTTTTTTTCCGTGAAAAAGACCATACAAAGGTAAAATTTGAAAAACTTAAAAATAGGAAAAAGTTGACTGTAAAATCGTGCAAAGTGCCTGGGCTGTCTTTAAAGCCTGAAACTATTTCATGTTTCATTAAACTCACTAGATCTCAGGTTGACACGTCTCTGCAACAGGAGCCATTGACAAGTAGCTTTGTAGCTAGAAAAACAGCTAAATAAAAAACCAGTGAGAGCTGAGAGGTTGAACACATTGTCTTAGCTCTAACATCAGAAAATTCAGAACAGCTCATAAAAACAAGTTTACAAGAGGATCCAGTTTTGCAAACTTTTGCATTTGCCTTTAATCTCACTCCAACAAAACTAATGGCTTATGACTAAGAAGCAGAGAAAACTACAGACGAGTGGAAAGCCTGAAAAAGACAATTCACATTTCATCAATAGCAGAACATCACCTTAAAGGGGGCTTTAAAGACACCTAAAATTCAGAATAGACACTCTAAAGTGATTTAAGATGTTCAAAAGCTGCTAATATAACATGCTGCATTTTTGCTAAAATACTAAGAGGGGCTGAAAAGTTGTTATTTTAAATGCCTTCAATGCAGCTGGTTGTGTGATACTAGTATTTAAAGAAGAACTTTGGTTGTCAAGTGACTATAAAACTGACTTTTTTATAAATTGAAGTAATATGAAATGAAGTTTACGTCCACATTGTCAGAATTTTAGGGTCACAAGTGTGAAAACCTCCCCCTGCCCTGTGAAATTATTATGTTATAAAGTTCAATTCACATACCAAAATATCACTTTAATTGTTGCCTGTGAGAGTGCCTCAGACATTCAGCTTCCAGCTTTCAGCTGCCACCTTCTTTGTTCACTCGACAAAGATGAAAAAGGCACAAACATATATCAGGTGCAGTCCTGGCCTGAAAAATCAAGTCATTCTGCAAATTATGTTCTCTTGCTCCAGAAACCTGATCGCTGCGTAGATAGCTATACCTGACTTCTGTGAGAAAATCAATTCTTACTACCCTTTAATCCTGCTCACCCTGCAAAGCCAAGGCAGTGATTTGGAAGGGAGTTCAGACATGTATCATCCGTGCAACAGTTTTCTCATTTCCATTTGTCCATGCCAGCCATGTGTGGCAACAACATTAGAAAGGGGTTAATTATGGCCTTGTTCAGCCTTTGAGATACCTGACTAGTAGTAGCAATTAAAAGGAATGGTAAACATTCAGGGAAATCTGCAGAGCTGATGGGGAAAGGACATTTTTTACTGGGTAGGGAAGCACTTAGATTTGGAAATTAACAGAGACAGTGCACTGGGATCCTGCAGCACTGTTTTTAAAGAGGTGGGAGCAGAGCTCTGCTTTATGTGAGTTGCTCAAGGTGAGAGAGGAAACATCTGTTAGCCCAATCTCCAGACATCCATTGCAGTAACTTTTGGGTTATCTTCCCTGAATTGTACTTCTGTACTGGAAGGGGAAACTGGATCTTTAGAGGGTGACTTGACTTGGTTCTCACAGTAAGGGCTGTGCAAATTTCTAAAAGTCGTACCGAAGACTCAGCTGCAGCTTCCTTACAAACCCAAGGAAGAAATTATGGTTATTTGTTTCTCTTGCTTTAAGCTCAAGATATGAATTATGCTTACAGGAGATCCTTGGGAGTGTTTAAGTGAAAATGTGTGTTAGTGAATTTGAACTGTTTTGAGGAACTTGCCCGCATGCTTTGCAAAATCCGTGTATACAATTCAGACTGAAACCTCTTTCTCAGAAATGGTGAATCACACCTCTGAAAACTTGACACTAGGCCAAAGTAGATGGAAGCTTTTTAGCTAGCTTACAGTTGCATAATGTGTAATAGTCTTTTGACTTACTGTCTTGGAACTTGTAGCCATGTGTCTTGTTTTAGTGCAGAGTTGATATTTGATGATTAGTAAATCCAGGAGATATCAACACAGTTTGAAAATGAAATTCACAGTGCATTTACTGCTTGACTGCCAAAAAAAATTCAAATGCACAGTTCTCCTCTCTCAGATGAAAAGAAAATGGCTAGGGTTACTGGCTGGCTCTGTGCAGCACGTGGAGTACTGTAGTTTTACTGTGTGATAATCATTCCTTCAGAACCTGTTTTCAATTACCAGCAAGTCCCAAGTCTGCTGCTGACTCTGTCCCAGACATATAGTGTGTAGCATGAGCTGGAGCATTGCATAACACAGAATGCAAGCTAAACCAAGCTCTCTGAAAAGACAGATAATTTCCCAAACACTATTAGTCTGTGAGAAAACTGTCTTATTCTGAGAACTTAAGCACTGAGAGTGCCTCCAACTTGAAGTCATTAGGCTCTGTTTTATTAATTCAGCCTATGTGATGCTGATCTCTATCATTTGTTTTTCTTAATTTATGTGCATTAAAGCATTGCCCAGAGGCTTGAGACATGTAGAGAGTGCTTTCAGAAGGACAGAACATCAATGCCTACCAGTGAATGAAATACTTAACAGGAGCAAGAGTTCATTCCTTGCCTTAAATGGGCAACTGAAGTCTTCAAAGGATAAGTCTATGGAAGCCAATCTCTAAACGGTATAAATGAAGAGGAGCTGCTTAAGGAGAAAGGAAGGTAATAATGGCTGTGAGGAGTAAGAACTGGAGAAGTGGCTGAGAAAGACGTTGAAAAATCTGGGGGGAAGTGATTTAGTGATTAACAGCAGAGGCATGTATATATTTTTATTATTTTTCCTAAATAACTGATGTGCAGATTGGGTGTCTGAGGCACAATTCAATTATAATGGGTTCAAGCATTCTAACACATGTACTATGCTACTCTACTGTGGGCAACTCTCTGTCCAGTTGCTCTAACCCTACTGTGACTGCAAGATCACGTGAATTACTAAAAGCTAAACCACGTTACCTTGCAGCTGAGGTGGACAGAGTTTACATGTGACTTGTTACTACAGGTCAGCTGCTGTTACCTGTTCCATCCCTGTAACTTAGACAGCCAAGCCCTAGGGGACAAATAGAGACAGAATTCACTGTGATGGCTGAGAAAAACTATCAGGGAATGAAGACTAGTTTTGCATGTTCTCCTTTTCCTACATACCTAATGCTGCTGTTGGTTCTGATACTACAAACTCTATTACAAATCTGAACCCTTCCTAGGCCAACAGATCTTATTCTGTGCTGTATTACAAGTGCTTTCTGTCCATGCAACCTCCATGTTTCTATCTTCCATCAGTTCTTCCTCTGTATGAACTGTTTGGGGCTGGGGTGGAGGGGGGCATTCTGGCTGGGACTGTTTCATTCATCATGCCAGCATGTATGCTGGCAACGAATAACCAGTATATCTAACAATAATATGGCTGGTATTCCTAACCTAAGTATTTCTACCTTCTCTTCTGGATAACTTTGGATTTAAGGAGTGCTTAAGGTTTGACAAATTTTGGCAACAGCTATAAATCGACTTCGTTTAATACACAGTATTTCCCTAAGGCATTTACTTTCAAAGGCTCTTAGGCTCCTTTCTGTACTTTTGGTAGATTTCCAGCTTTTATGTCCTTGCAATAAAATGGAAATAACACAGTTGAGTCTATATAAATGGCCATGTAATAATAATATATCAACGGAAACTTTGCTAGGAGAGGACCCTGCAAAATGTAGTTGTAACGGTGCTCTCAGGCAGAATGTATCAGACAGAACAAACAAGTACAGCAAGACCAAGAATATTCTTCATTTCAGATGTGAACGTTGGCAACTGGACCCAGACTGCGTCTACATGAACCAGCTGAAAAATTATATACACACAGCCCACATACTAAGCTAAAATCTGATGTATAGTGTACTCCACAGCATCCCAATGTAGGTTAGAGAGAATGTAGGGTGATTTATAGGGCAGGGGGGACGGGGGGATGCAATAACACTAAAATATGTAATGTTTCCAGGAAGAATCCAAGGCTGGCTGTGGCAGGTAGTAAGTTGATTACTAGGCATCACAGACTGGCAGATGGCAATCCAAATCTCGTTGAGCCAGTAGGTTTGCCTTTATAATTGTAAGGAGAGTTCAGGTAAAACAAAAGAAGATTCAGCACTCTCCCCTTTCGGGGATTAGAGCTAGTTATTTCTGAATTAATAGGGTATTAGACAAGTATGAACACACTATAATTGATTCAGATATTTCCAATTGACTCCTTGTCAGGAACTTCTAAAACAAAAGTATATCCATAAAATTACCTTTAGGAAACATTGGTATTGTTTAACCATAAATAAAATGCATTAGCTTTTGTTTAACTCAAGTGTGAGAAAAAGTAACTATTAAGAGACATTTTTCTAGCATCTGAAAAAAAAAATCCGACAGCTGGTTTCCATTTACAAAAGTGGTGACCAAAAATCTGTTTGCTTAAAACCAAAATTAATATAGCCTACTTAATCTATATCCAAGTATAGTTAATACCAGTGAGAATTGTTTAGCCTTGGAATAATAAAATGTTTTTATAAACATGGAGTAAATGCCCTGACAAAATAGATTTTTTTTTCCAGTCTAAACTGGAATTTATAATCACCGTAAGACTTATTAACTGAATAAGATGACTGTTTCTGTGCACCAGTTTATATTTACCTTAAAATGAATCATTGCCCCTGAAGCTTAGGGCAAAAATTCTTGTATGTAGGCAAGAGTTTACTTTCAAATGGTATCTTCCTATCTCACACAACTCCTTGTCACAGCTCCACTTGCTGTTGTTCTTTTCTCCAAAGGAAGAAAGCAGGCTCCAGAAGTTCCTGTGTAAGTTCATTTGAAGAACCAGTAGCAACTGTGGAGTATTGTCCCTGGTCACAGACAGTTTATAAGTAATTTCCATTTAAACTGAAAGGGTATTGTTTTTCTCAGACTGATTTGGGGATAATTAACATGCTGGCAAAATTACAGCAAAAGATATCTTCAAAACGCTTTTCTTACTATCAGTGTCATATGTTCCCTCTGGCAGTGGTGATGGTAGGAAATCCTTGGTTTCTTACACTTCCTCTCCAAGAAGCAGATTTGAGCTGAGAATGCATTTACAAAATGGGTCTGCAGCGTGGTGGGGTGATTCACGTCCTCCTGGCGCTGCAGGACATGGTGCGGGGTGAGAAAGTACTCCCTTGTCCTGCTGTTTTTGCTGGGATGCAGATATATGTTTTAGGGGAGAAAAGATGACACATCGCTCCCAGTGCCATTGCATATGTCCCAGCATTGATGTGAAATGAACCTGAGAAGAGTATGGGGCTCAGGAGCAGCAGCTGCATTTCAGGCTCAGAAAGGCTGTAAAAGTGAAGACCTAGCCTTTGAACTAGCCAGGACAGAGAAGTGCATTACTTCCAAGAGAAACCAATTCAGTCCTTCTTTATCAGCCTGGTTTGTGGCAGTGGGAAGCTTAAAACAAGGAGATGCTTTGGGATGCATTCAGAATCTGTTACTTTCACATAAGAAATGTGGATGGAGGTGATGGACTTGAAACATCATGCCTCATCTACAAACATTTAGACTACAGCTGTTTCAGGGAGAAGAACTGAAAAAATCCTTTTCTCCTTGGTTTGTGTCAGTTCACATTTTGAAGTCTGTTCTCTGGGACTAAACTTAGAAATGTGCACTTAAAAATTGCAGCATTTGGCTTACTGGGAAGGTAAATCTGTTTCTGTTAATGAGATACCATAACACTGTATCCTGGGCTGCATCAAAAGACACGTGACTGGCAGTTTGAGGGAGGTGATTCTGCACCACTGCTCTGCTCTGGTGAGACCCCACCTGGAGTACATTGGAACAGGTTGCCCAGAGAGGTGGTCGATGCCCCATCCCTGGAAATGTTCAAGGTCAGGTTGGATGGGATTCTCAGCAACCTGATCTATTTGAAGATGCCCCTGCTCACTGCAGGGGGGTTGGACTAGATGATCTTTGGAGGTCCATTCCAACCCAAACTCTTCTGTGATTGTATGATGTATTTTTGCCAAATCCAGAAGTGATAAAGGCTTTAAGTTTAAATCTTGCAGTAGGGCAGGCTTTTTACCTGATTGGCAAAAGTCATCTTTGAATGTAAGAAGGAGCAGTGGCTGTTAATTCTGTGATAGGTAAATTCTTCAATTCATAATCTGTGCCTTGTCTTTCCAGCCTCCTCACACCTTGCATTTCTGTGATAATGTCAGCAAGCAAAATAAAGATTCTCTTGGACAGTTTTTGTTAGTGTTAGCTAGGAAACGGTTTCCATCTGTATTTTTGTTTTTCTCCCTAATAGGATTTCCATTGGGATCTGGACAGGCTGGATCGATGGTCTGAGGCCAATGGTATGAGGTTCAACAAGGCCAAGTGCCGGGTCCTGCACTTGGGTCACAATGACCCCATGCAGCACTACAGGCTTGGGGAAGAGTGGCTGGAAAGCTGCCCGTCAGAAAAGGACCTGGGGGGTGTTGGTCGATAGTCGGCTGAATATGAGCCAGCAGTGTGCCCAGGTGGCCAAGAAGGCCAACGGCATCCTGGCATAGTGTGGCCAGCAGGACTAGGAAAGTGATTGTCCCCCTGTGCTCGGCACTGGTGAGGCCCCACCTTGAATACTGTGTTCAGTTTTGGGCCCCTCACTACAAGAAAGACATTGAGGTGTTGGAGGGTGTCCAAAGAAGGGCAATGAAGCTGGTGAGGGGTCTAGAGCACAAGTCTTATGAGGAGCTGCTGAGGGAACTGGGGTGGTTTAGCCTGGAGAAAAGGAGGCTGAGGGGAGACCTTATTGCTTTCTACAACTACCTGAATGGAGGTTGTAGTGAGGTGGAGGTCGGTCTCTTCTTCCAAGTGATAGGAAGAGAGGAAATGGCCTCAAGTAACGTCAGGGGAGTTTTACATTGGATATTAGGAAATATTTCTTCACAGAAAGGGTTGTCAAGCATTGGAACAGGCTGCCCAGGGAAGTGGTGGAACCGCCATCCCTGGAGGTATTTAAAAGACAGGTAGACGTGATGCCCTAGTACATGTTTTAGTGGTGGACCTGGCAGCGTTAGGTGAACGGCTGGAATCAATGATCTTAAAGGTCTTTTCCAACCTGAACAATTCTATTATTCTATAATTTCCTATATCAAATTAAGGAAAACTATGGTCTTCAGCTCTGACTTCTCCTGTGTTCTTTTTGGGGAAAAGGCAACTGGCCTTTTGGTCCTTCCGTGAAGCACTATGTAACTAGGATCCTACAGGAAGTCATCTGAAGCATGACTTCTGCCTGAGTCTTCAGGCAAAATGAGGTTTGACCAAGACTTGGATTCTTATCCGATATGAATAATCTCTGTGTTTCGAAGTTCATGCCTGAGGTTCACCTGCAGCCAAAATTAATGATAGCCTATCCTGCCCTCTCCCCTTTGGAAACCCATGTTGCAATTGACCTTGAATATCTTGGCTATGCTAAATATGCAGCGTATCAGTTATTCCTTCTGTGCAGTGAAACACTCATTGTGGAAGGACAAAACAAAATGAAATTAAAATATATTCCTACAAATGCATCATCATAATGATTTGCTATCAAGGTTAAAAGCCAACTGATTTAATCATTTCCAGATGCAGTGAATTGAGGACTGTTACATCAGTATTTATGTAAGCAGAGCCTACAGACTTTGATTGTCAATTACTTTCAAAACACCAGATTCTGAGATATCACATTTAAAAAAAAAAATCTGAAGACAAAACTATTCACTGGGCATTTGCATTCTTTTGGTTGTTTAAATGGCAAGCCAAGAAATATGAATAAAGCAGGTGCCTTTCTCATTCAACAGTCCATACGTGCTCATATTTTGATCCCATTTCTCTTGGAACATGAAGTCAGGGATGTTTCTGTGGTTGCATTTTTAGCTTTTCCTTTTTTGTTACATTCACTCTTCACATGACTGGGTCTCCGTTTTTTTGGTTGGTTGGTTTTAGTTTGGTTTGGGTTTTTGTAGCATGCACTAAAACAGCAAGGGTCTTGTTCATAAAAATATATGTATTATTCAGCACATTATGCAGCAACATCTGACAAATGCTGTAATCTTTACAAGTGTGGAATGTGTTTGGATATGACCAAATATAGTTTGTAGTTCATTTAATCACACTTCCTTTAAGTAGAAATGAGAAACTCTGTTATTCAGAGAACACATAATTCTAGTAGGAACTGGATAAAAAGAGGCACCGGAGTTCAAGACAGGCATATTTGATAAACTTTAAAGAGACACTACCCTTTTTTTTTTTTTTACTTCACAAACAGAAGAGCATAAACTGAAAACCTAGACTGGGAATAAAGTCCACATAAGCAAATAACAAGATTCATGAATTAATTTACTTAGCAACTGAAATAAGATCTACTAGGTATGTTGTACTCTCACTTTAGCCTATACTAGATGCTTTTGAAGAAAGTGGAAGTTCAGATAATGCTGTAAATATGCCATATATCAAGGAGGAACTCTACTGTTTCAAGCCATCCCCACAAGCGGTTGTGTGTCATGTTAAACTGGTGTAGGTAAACTAATTCAGTCCTGTGAACATGTATATTCTTTCACATGGTGCAAGTCAGGGGTAATTGTACTGAAATAATCTTGTGCTGCTACAATTTCGATCAAGGTGGCATTGAGAGTAATTAATTCCAGGATGAAAAAGATGTGAAAGCTGTTGGAACATTTAATAGAAAACGTGACTGATACTGCTCCCACCCTGTCAATGCCCGGGAATAAGGCGTTATAGTAACCCTTGTAGGAGCTTAGGTTTTCTTCAGTCTTGCTTAAATGGTATCCAAAACTTTTGTATTTCCTTTAGACCCACCTCTGATTTAAGCACATGAAAGAATGATGACCACATCGGTGAGATGCACCGAATCCACAAGATCAGGGAGAAGCCTCCTCTTCTGTGGACCTCAGGGAGCACAATAATTTCTGCCCAGAGACAGGAAGCGCAGTCGTGCAATGTCTGGCAATATTATGTTGATGATAGTAAATTGACTTCTTTCAACCATTAAAAATGTGCTTGATTATGATCTAAGTCTTGGGTACATTCTCTTGTATCTTAAAAACCATTTTTTTCTTATTGAGCACAACTAATGTCACATGTTAGCTCCATTCACAGACAGCTGAAGACTCCTTGGCAGGGGATTGGCTGTTCTTCATTAAAAATTTCTTGTGTGAAAAATTCATGTCTCTAAATCATACTCTTACAATATTTAAATTTTGTATTAAAAAGTACGGGCAAGGGCTATGTCATCTCTATTTTTGGTTAAGAATTTAGCAATCTCTAGATGCTAAGTTGATACTGGTGTAGTCTAGTCTTTTCTGGTGTTGGCACATTAAAAATGTTGAAAAATTGGAGAGGGCAAAGAGGACACAAAAATGTATTCAGGACAGAGGGAGAAAATGTGCTATGGTGAGGGCATTAAGGCACTCTAGTGTATTGAAAGGAAAACAGATGTCATTGAATTACAATGTTAAATGTCTTTATGGGGAGAGGGGAGCTGGATAGTAAAAGGGCTTTTCAGTCTAGTAGAGAAGCTGACAAGAAATGTCCTTCTAGTTAAAAATTAACTACGAAGGTTTGAGTGAGAATGACCAACTGGGGGGGAAAAAGCCCTCAGCAGTAACAAAGGAGTTGACTATCTTTTACTTTTTTTCATATTTAAGATGAAATATATTTCTAGAACAAACCCTGTACTCAAACATAAACTTTTGGACTGAATCATAGAATGGTTTATGTTGGAAGGGACCTTAAAGATTATCTAGTTCCAACCACACTGCCATGGGCAGGGACACCTCCCACCAGACCAGGTTGCTCAAAGCCCCATCCAGCCTGGCCTGGAACAACTCCAGAGGTGGGGCATCCACAACTTCCATGGGAAAACTGTTCCAGTGTGTCACCACCCTCAGAGTAAAGAATTTCTTCCTAATATCTAATCTAAATCTACCCTCTTCCAGTTTAAAACTGTTACCCCTTGACCTATCACTACACTCCCTGATAAAAAGTCCCTCTCCACCTTTCCTGTAGGACCCCTTTAAGTACTGGAAGGCCGCTATAAGGTCTCCCCAGAGCCTGCTCTTCTCCAGGCTGAAGAACCCCAACTCTCTCAGACTGTCTTCAGAGGAGAGGTGCTCCAGCCCCCTGATCATCTCCATGGCCCTCTGGACCTGCTCCAACAGGTCGATGTTCTTCTTATGTTGGGGGCTCCAGAGCTGGATGCAGTACTCCAGGTGGGGTCTCACCAGAGCAGAGTAGAGGAGCAGAATCACCTCCCTCGACCTGCTGGTCACGTTTCTTTTGATGCAGCCCAGGACGCAGTTGGCTTTCTGGGCTGTGATTGCACATTGCCAGCTCATGTTGAGCTTCTCATCCACCAACAGCCTCAAGTCCTTCTCATCAGGGCTGTACTCAGTCCATTCTCTGCCCAGCCTGTGTTTGTGCTTGGGATTGCCCCGACCCAGGTGTAGGACCTTTCACTTGGCCTTGTTGAACTTCATGAGGTTGGCATGGGTCCACCTCTCAAGCTTGTCCAGGTCCCTCTGGATGGCATCTCTCCCCTCCAGAATGTAGGCACACTTAAATTACTTGTCTTGCTTTTGCAGGAAAGTGTAAAAAGTAATGTTTCCTAGATCATTACTGTTTTGTTGTTTTTTTTTAATTCATGAAATAAAGCTAACAACCATGGGATGCCTTAACTGCATAAAGGGTTTCAAGGTACCCCGATACACTTTATCAATATCTTGGACGACCTCACAATAATCTTGAGTAGTTTTAGAGGTTCTACAAACTGTTTAAGTAATCTCTGTTGCCTCTCTATATTGGTTACAGGTCCTATTTTTCAGACAGGATATAGCAGCCACTAGCTTTTTCTGTCCTATATTTCTTGCAGAAAGAGGTGTTTAGGTGAAAAAAATAAACCTCAGCCTGCTGTTCCTCTTTCACCCCAAATCTTAAAAGAATAGATTTTTATTTTTTTTTATCCTGAATCCTAAAGATTCTAAAGATAAAATCCTAAAGATTGCCCAGTCTCTAGTGCCGTTCTTCCAGTCTGCCCAGAAGGCAAGTGTAGATTAGGCACACAGCTGGCCTGAACCATTGTTGAAATCGAGCTGTTTGGCAAACTCTTTCCTCCCTGGAGCTGCTTTTTCTTACCCTGCACTGATTTCAGCATGGTGTATCACCAGAAAAATCTGAGTGTATCTGTGCTTTTTTCAGTGGCCCAAAGGAGCACAGTGGCTCACATGAATCATAGTTGTGATATGCCCTATCCTCACAGTACACAAGCCAGTATATTGGCACCAAAATTATATTATGACCCTGATACCACTGAACCGTTCAGATAAAAGGAGAGTTGGACTCGAGTGTATCACACAGAGAGTGGTCATAGGCTAGTATGTGTCTGTCTCCATAATCACTCCAAGACTCAGCAGAGACCTTCTTCTAAATAAGGACCTGCTTCCAGCTACCCACTCCTGCTATAACTGCTACAGCATTCCTGTAAGGTATATATGCAGTGTGAAGTATATTTGAGAATAGGGTTAGACTGAGAAACAAGTGTCATTATGGTCCAACAAAGCACAGGTGTAACAAATGCTGGCCGGCTTTTACATGTTTTGATGGCTCGTGTCACACCAGAAGCCCAGGTTTTCTTCTACTTTTGGCGAAATTACTCTTCCTTTCAAGTACAAGGGGTATTGACATGGCTGTGTTTCAGTAAAAAGTCTATCTGTCTGTACTTACATTTTGGAAAAGTCTAGAGAACTGTAATTAATTCTTTTTCACGCTCACTTTCTTAATCCTGAAGAGTCAATAGATAAAATCATTTTATAGCACGTTTTTTCTGTGAGACTACTACTTGTTGTAGAGTGTATACTGTGAGAAGCTGTACCATTTTTAATTTAAAATTTGCAAAACATGCAGTTACTGCATCAATATATTTTTTGCTATAAAGGCTAAAATATTTTCTCAGATTTTTATTTTGAATGGGAAACTTTTCAGATCAAAATTTACATAGAATGAATTACCTGAAAAATGACACATATCTTGTCATTGGTGTTTTATGAGAACGCTGTACCCTTAAGGAGGATCTTAAGGATTAAAATTGTTTGTTTTGACGCAGGAGTTTAATGGGGAAAAAAAAACTCTGATCAATTTAGACCGTGATGGAAAGAGCAATAGCAATAAGGATACAGAAAACCATGGACCCTTTTCCAATTATGTTTAAATGCTTAGATATTCATTACCTCTGAAAATGGTTTCTAAAAGTGCTCTGGGTATTGCCTTAGATTGTTAAACAACACTATTGATTAAAGGACAATCGCTATATAGCAGAAAAGCAGTCGGCAGTTGCAGTTGCTTTAAAAAAAATGCATATAACTATAGTGGCTCATATCTGAGTGTAAGGTTTAATTCCATTTCTTGTGTTTCTGACCCGTTAACCTCTATGGAGAGCATCTTGCGATACAGTCTGTATCGCCACCCAGCCGCAAGGTTGGTTGCCATCCACATTGGAGGCAGAAGGGGAGAGAGAGAGAGAGAGAGAGAGAGGGGCTGGGAATTACAGTGCCTCATCTGCTCAGGTCATTCAGTGCCTTGCAAGTTTAATCAGGCTTTCTTCATCCTCCATTACACTCATTAGGTCCTGTTAGGTTAGTGCTCAATGTTGATCTGTATCTTGGTCAAGACAATTGTTGCTGATTAACTATAATTACCAGTAATGGTCCCAACCTGCTTTCAAGCAGGCTGTTGCTGTCATCTTGTCCAGGCCCCTGCTTGGTGATGAGTAGTCCAAGTCTGCTAACCGTTTGTTCGCTTGCTGTTTGAACCAACAAGCTTCTTGTGTGGGCTCATCCCCTCACCCTTGTACTTGCCATCTATAAACATCCCAACTCTGCTTGAGGTATGTAAAAACGTAAAGGTAAAGAAAACAGGGACGACTGGTGGGGGGGAGGGACGACACACCACAGAAGCAAAGAAATAAAAATAAAATGCAAAATAGGACAAATAACTAAGAGTTACGAAGGAATCTAATACTTTGTGCTTTGCAGTCCAAAGTGAGAAATTATAAACTAGGGCCCAATCTCAAAATGTGTCCTTGAGTGAATAAATCTTTGTTTGAGTTGACTCTCCTATGTATTTGCATCGGATTATTTTGGGAATAGCTGGCCTTAGGATCAGAGGATCAGACCTTTTCTGTGGCAAATGTTGCTTAAGGCAATTTTAACTTGTGGATGGTTTTCTGGTTAGCCTTATGAAAATCTCTATATGCTTACTTTTCGCAAAGACCATAAATAATCATGAGTCGAGTCAGAATTTATAGTTAATTGTGGTATGAATGCCAAGGTCATGTAAATGTTTATGTTCCTAATTCATAGTTACAAATAATGCCTGCTAAATTTCCAACTGACTTTAACTACAAAAAATTTGGGGAATGAAACTGAACCCTAGTCAGGGGTTCAAAAGAATTATTCTCTTAAAATGAAAACAACAACAACAAAAAGCATTAGCAGAGTTTGGACATAAAGGTAGTGAGTAATGCTACCCTAAGCAGCTAGCGTAATGGGTAAACTTTCAAAACTTTGAGCATCTATCCATGCTGATAAAGCCCAGAATTTAAGCGAGCACCTGATATTGCAGTTTGGGGGTCAAATTCGGTAATTGTACCTAGAGGCAAATTCTCACACAGAATCCTTCAGGCTAACACTCTCTTGTGTATTTGTAGACAAGTCTGTAATTGTATCTCCTGGTAGGAGTTCTCAGGTTGGGATGAGCAGTGTGGACGGTGTAAGCATGAGCTCCCTCAGCCAGTGCTGTAAGCTGCAAACCACCTCCAGACTCAAAGCTGTATTTGACATCGCCCTGCGCTTGAAGTAAGGAGCTCCGGGAGGTGGGGTGGTGGTAGCACAAACAAAGGTGGCCATGTAACTCCCAGGCAGAACCTGGCTCATGGCTGGCCAGTCCATGGTGTGAAAGCAGAACGTGTGTGCGCTGGTGTGTACCTGGCAGATCTAACGCGGCCAAGAACTAGGGATACTGGAGTTTGATACAAACTGCAGCAGCTCCATTATGGGTACTTCCAAATTATACTCAGGACTGTGGGCTTAGTGTGATCTTCAAATGAATAATTTACAGCAAGAAATTTATGAGGAGGAAGGATACAGTCAAGTAGTCCCAATATTTGTATATTTACTCAATATGTGTCTTAAACAAAAATTCTCCTTGAGGATAAAAGATAGCCATTTTGGTTGCAAAGTTAAACACTTGAACGTTGTATCTGTTCATCCAGCATTAATTGCATTGGGAAGTACTCTCACTCAAAGCAGTGAATAAGGCAAGGAAAATTAATGTTCTTATGTAATTAAAGACTATATAGTAGTTTATATATATTAAAAAAAAAAAGATCAGAGGTAGAACTGGCTGGCAGTTCTAAACATGGCATTTTCGTACTTTCAAATGCTCAATTTTGCATTCTAAGTAATTCTTTTCTAACATATTCAGGATTTACCATGCTACATTTAAAGAAAGGAAAAACAAATTTTTTCTGCTGCTTCAGCAGGCCTAACTATGGGTACAATTTGACTGAAGTTTCTAACGTACCTAATTTTATTGATACCAGCATGCATCCAGAGGGGTTGCCATTTTTAAAGATGGCTGCGTTCCTACCATGAGAATGCCTCTTGTATGATCCTTCTTTATGTGGTAAAGGCAATCGATAGTTGTTTACAGCTGTTTTATGTCTCTGCAAGAGATTAATATCTGAATGCAGCAGAATAGAAGTTTGTTTGCTTTTTAAATAAACATCTGCAAAAAATGATTTTTCTCTAGCATATACAGAGCATGCAATAGGTCTGATAAATTGGAATAGCACCCATTATCGGCGCAGTCCCAGGATGAGCTAGATAGCTTTCTTCTACATAGTTTTCCTTGAAGCACATGCATCTCAAATTTCGCCATAAAAGAATCTTTTATACTGCACTGAGGAACCTTCAATGTATAATACACACGAGGCTTATCCCTATTTATGTACTGTAGTCATACTTGTATAAACAAAAACACGCTGCATAAATGCATGTGTTCCACTTCCGGGAGTATTTATGGTCCCAATGCATATGTTCTTTCAGAATCTGCATGTGTGTGTACCTAGATATTTGTGCATGCTGTGTATGTGTTTTATAGATGCAGACATAAAACGTACTACATGGTCTGTGTAGTTTAATCTTTCTGTCAAGTGCTTGAATTCTTCATTGAAGTGAATATTTGGCCTGTAAAATTAAGTCAATTTCTGGGCCAGAAGTTATAAAATTTTAGCATAAAGAAATTTAATGGTCACCATAAATAGTAAATATATTCACATTGTGACTGTCAAATTACAGTTCATCAAGACTGGCCCATATTTTTTTAAAACATTGGCAATAGCTTTAAAGAGAAGTCTTTCCCATATGCATACATATGGGTGTGTGTATATATATATAAAAAGGTATATATATATAAGATATATTTATATTTTTATAATCCCAAAATCTTTAACCCTCTTTGCAGTTTATGGAAGGAAATGGAGACTGTTGGTCAGGAAATCACATCCCAGAAAGATCACGTTCTTCTGACAATTTATCATGGAAAAAGCTGTGTCTTTCAATTGAGATGTAAAGCTGCAGTCTTGCAGTTTGTGGTCAATGAAGATGCTTGGGGATTATTTTTTGCTATCTCTTGCAAGAAAAGGGTTATTAGCCCCTGAAGTCTTGGTCACATTCCAGTTTTAATAACTGTATTTTGCCTATATAATTCCCACTGTAGCTTCAGGTGGATTGTGGAAATTTCTTCACTTCCTTTCATAAACTATTCTGTGGTGTTGCTGTGCGCTGCCTAACAGCTGCTGTCCTCCTCTGCTACTGTTTAGTGCTTCTCCCCAAACTTCTGACCCTCTTTATTTAATCTTACATCATCTTTTGTTGAGTTTGTACCAGTAGTTCAAACAGCACATATTACAAACCATTACCAAATGGGAGTTAATACAAAAGCTTAACATACTATTTTCTCGTTGCATCTTTTGTACCTGCTTGACACTCTACACATGGCCTACCAAGGACCTAAAAAAAAAAAATTAGAAGCAAACAATACAGATTGTAGGGGTTCCTACTTCCTCTGTGAGTCTCACCCATTAGTGATAAATAGAGATTAAACATCAATTAAATGCGCTTCAGACAGGTTGCACCCATGTAGTGTCATTACCACGCTTCTTGAACATGAAGCATGTAACTCTCTTGCAGAAGAAGCTGAGGCAGCAGGGCAAACGGAGGGTGTTAGCTGATTTATTTTTTTCTCCCCCTCCTGCCCACCGAAATAATATTTTACTGGGATTTTGGTCAAAAGATAATTGGGATTTTTGCCTTTTTGCTGTTCTAGTTTTGGGGATCTTGTTGAGAGAAAAGATATTTATTATTTACACTTTTTCTCCAATAATTTATTACTTGATTGACCTGTTTTTTTTATATTTTTTTGCTGTCCGTTCATCTGATCGTCTTAGTTCATATGTGTTCTTCTCTTTATTTAACAGCCAGAGCAGTATCATTTTCTGTTTAGGATTGACTGACAGTGGAATATTCGGCTAAGAGCTATAGAGTCAAACCACAGACCGAGACACTGTACAGACTGTACATCCTCAGAGTCTGCCAGCAGACTGTTCCTTGCAAAATATTACAAAGTCTAACTATGAATTCTGGAATAACACTTTCTTGGCTATCTGTAAAGGCAATGTGGAGTATAGTTAGTAGGTTTATATTTCTTGCCAGAAAACCATAATCCAGTGCTTGCGTTGGTAGGGGAGAAACCTTTGCTGTGATTATTTGTCAACAGTTGTTGTGCATGTAAGAAACGTGTGCTTTCATTCATCAGCACACACTGTGCTTGTACATCCTTTGGGTCTCGTTGTTCCTGATTTGATGAAGTAGGGAGGGCTGGAAACCGCTGGGCTTTCCAGTGATGCTTTCCTCACAGCAGCAGTGCGTGGGTGCTGCTTTCTGGGTGGTCGCCTTCTCGCTTGTCCTTTCCTTCTGACAAAACAGCACCTGTGCGAGTTATACCTGCACGGGACAGCATTCCCATGACCATCCTCTGGATGGGCAGTATTCTGCAGCAATAATAATAAGGAATAAAAATGAGCAGAATCTGCCTGTACCCGGTTTTGCAGGGGGCAGTGCGTTGGGACAGCTGCCATGGGGTAACAGGCTCGCCGGGTTCTCAGGCCAGGCCCCTGCCCTGCCTCTGGAAGGACAGGGTGGCTGCAGCTGAAAGCCCCTTTCTTAGGTGGTAGCTCACACATTGTAAGGCTTGTTCATTTGTCTGCAAGACAGTTTTACATACAGGTTATTTTGCATGAATTAACTTTGTATCTTTTTAAATCAGTGCAGAGAGGGAAAGCTCCATAAAGCTGTAACTATTTGTGCTAGTAGTGTTTCTCTATGTCACCAAAAATCTGCAAAATTGACTAAACCAAACTACATACAAAAAGTGAACAAACTTGAATTACATGTTAAGAGCTCTCATTTCCTTGTTATTATCCCTAAATAAATAGTATTGAGACTGGCTGTTAGCCATCATCTTGAAGGACTTAATCGTTGCTGCTGTTTGACACTGCAAATAAGTTTCAAATAAGTAATTTGCCTTGTAAAGAATGAAAAAAAAAAATTTGTAAAAAAACAAGATAGCACGAGAGCAACACTGAAAAATGTGTTACTCCACCTCTTCAAACTCAATCCTACTGCTACTGAGGTCAATGGAAAAAAATCCCATCCTCTTCCCTGGCTATACTTAAATATTTACCTTCTTCTAAAATGGTAGACTTTGTATTATTTCCCTCAGTTTTGCTGGGGTGATTTTGTTTCTCGTCTGAGTCTCACTGTGTTTGGGGGGGGTGGTGTTTTGTTTTTTTCTTAAATTATTTTGTGTTACCCCATACGTACTCGAGAGCGTTGTTACAACCGCGTATGGCTCTAAACGCCCATCCCCGGCCTTGTGCGCTGGAGGTGAAGTTTAAAGCTGGTTTCTGAAGTCTGGGGCGTGTGGCAGCAGTCAAACCTTTCCGCGGCGGGGTCGGCGACCACCCGCTCCCCCTCACCCGGGCCCGGCCCTGGCCCTGTCCGGCCCTGCCGGCGGCGGGCGCCATTTTCTGGCATTCCGCAAGCGGGTGCTGCCATCTAGTGCCACGGACGGGGCTGCGCCCCCGCGGGCACCGCCGCTCCGGAGGCGACGGGAGTAAGTCGCCGCCAAACCTGGGAGAGATCGAGGGTGTTTTGGGGGCGGCGCGGCCCTCCCCGCCGGCTGATGCACGGCCGGCCATAGATACACCCCGGAGGGGGGACGGACGGGACCTGCGGGACCTGCACCTGCGGGTGCGGCGGGCTCTGAGGCGGCTTCGCCCCGCGCGCGCGGCCCTGACGGCCACCCGGGCTCTAACGGCGGTCGCCCGGGTCCCTCCGCCGCCCCGAGTGACTCGCGACCGGGGGAAAGCGGCGTTCCATCCGCCGCCTCAGCCGTGCGGCCACCGCGGGGCTCCGTCGCGGGAAGGGCTCGCTCCGGGCTGCGTTGGCGAGGAGCGGTGTCTCCTCACGGGGCTTCCCGAAGGTACCCGGCAAAGGGTTGTCAAAGGCCGAGCCGCGACGTTCTGTTAATTGTGTTTTTAGTTTGGCAGCGTGGTCCTGGTTTCTTCGTGTGTTGGATGTTGATACTGTCGGGTGCTTCTGATTTTTCAAGCTCTTTGTCGAGCACTATCGATCTAACACTCCGGTGTTTTTAATGACAAAAAAAAAAAAAAAAAGGGTTTAGACAACCTGGCATAAATAGACACATTTTGTAATTTGCTTCTTAGGGTGGGGAAGTGGGATTTAGTTTTAATTCGATTTAGAAACTTTGCTGCAATTTTCCTAAGCCAAATCCTGAACCAGGGTGCTCCCAGCAATGACAACCATAAACTTACTATAACCAAACCAAAAAGAGAAATATTTTCCCCTTAGTCAAAGTGAATGACATACACGAAGGTAACAGTGAAAACTAAATAACTTCAGCATTAGTTTAGTGTAACTTCAGGATGTGATTCTTAAGAAACAAGTACATCGTGCTAGTTATTGCACATATGTAATTAACCTCACACTATCTATTGATGAAGCTGCAAGTACGCTTAACTTTGAGGTGCTGCATCTTAATCTTGCACTAACACTTTTGTCTGACTAAGGGCCTCTGATTGCTGTGGACAGGCTTTAAAAAAAAAAGTATTTTCTCAGATCTGTGCAGATCTTCTCTAATATTCTGCTCTCCTGGATCCCCAATGAGAACAGAGAGAAGAGTTCTGCCCTTGATATTTAAAGCAAAAAAAAAATATTCTTCCCACCATAAACACTGAAGTAGCTTTTCTCCCTTTATAAAATTGGATTTTGAAGCTGGGAAATATGTGACGCTGAATACTTTGTAGCATGGCTTTTTGAGGGCTGAGAAACCAGTTTCAAGAGGCTGTTTTGAAGTATTCCTCTTTAAGCTTGAAATCTAGTGTGGGATGTTTTTGTGAAATTTTCGTAACAATACTCTGATCTCATCTTGATCTCTCCCCTCTCCTTTCCAGCTCGCATGCTGTGGAGCAGATAGACAAGAAACCAGTGGAATGTCAAAGATGATGATTTTGGAGAGAAAAGGCATCACCTGGGGTAAGTGAGGGGGCAATACTGGGGGAAGGATGAAGTGAGTCAGCATGACACAGATGTGTCCACTTGGAAGATCTCTCCACTGCACTGTGTGAGCCCCTTAAAAGCAAAATCTGAGTCTGTCTCTCTATAAATCTTTCCCCCCTTTCCATTACTAGTTGGGTATTGTTGGCTCTAAGCCACCTGATTTTACTATGATTTATTAACTGCTATGCATTATATATGAGATTCAGGTTTACTGAAGAGTTACCCTTATGGTCAGTGTTGCATACAAATCAGCTACTGTTAGAGCGGTTTATTGCATCTTTTTATGCGGCTAAGAGTTTTGTTAGGCAGTGTTAAAATTTGTGACTTGTAAAACAATAACTACAAAAAAAAAAATCCTCATCTGTGTTTCACATGGTGCATGTATTACGTGGAGTGCATTATATAGCCCCGTTTGGCTTATGATCATTCTTAAAATCCTGAGTACTTTGGGAGAACAACGGGATGGACTGATTTTTCACAAAGTTTCTAATAAACATGTAAGGTTAGGGAAATTGGTGGTTTGTACCAAAAAAAAAAAAGAAACGTGGATGAATGAAATGGGGGGTAAAATGTTAGTTTTTTGTGGAAATATGACTTGCAAAAATGTCTGTGATTTAAATGATAATATGGCACATTTGAGAGATGCTGCTGCCTGAAGTAGTTATGCTGTTATGCATTGCTTGCTGCTGCTCTTTCTCTCATTACCTGGTGGAAGCTCTGCAGGAGATTTTGGCCTTTGGTCATACTGTTGTCTATGATTATTCCAGTGATGACCAGTGTCTCTATTTCAACACTGAATATTGCTTTATGGCATCTTTGCTTTTTATTTTCTACGTGCAGATTAGTTGTGCTCTAAAGAGTAAATAAGTCTAGAGAGAGAAAGGTTTATTTTAAACTCACTATAAAGTAATAAAAAAAATGTGACCATGTTTCAACAGTTTGGGAATTTCGTGCAAAGGGTGGGAGGGAGGGCAGGAAGATGAAAGAGATTGTGTCTTTCTTAATAAAACAATACAGCAAGTTGCAGAGGCAGAAATGACCATAGGGATGTCAAAACGACGTGGGGACGATAAAAGGTGGAGTACAGGGTTTCACCGTGTCTGAAATTTTGCTCTTGTATTCAAACCACAAGCATTGCAGTCTGTTTCAGACTGACATGTGTTATGAAGTGTTTGTGAAGAAAAGAGTTTTTGTTAGGCAAAAGCATCATGTACTAAATTAGAATTAAGCAAGTATTTCTGATTTTGTTGCCTTGTGAAAGATACTTCCAACAAACTACAGATATGTGTAGATACATTGTCTTTTTACATAACTTCTTCTTATACTACTTTCCATTATTTTTTATGTATTTAGTAGTGGGAAAATGGAAATAATTACTGCCTTAACTTTTTACCAAATTATATTGCAAATTTAGACACTGTTCCTAGAAGGCAGTTTGTAGAGAGCCATGTTATGAGAATACAAAAGACAAGAAAATGATTCTTGCTTCTCAGGATATGAATTTAGTAGCGTTTCATGTGTTCCAGAAATGGATAGCCCGAAAGCTTCAGGCAATGCATGACTGACTCTCCTATTGCTATTTACTCACAGTTACGCTGTTTCTTTTTTNGAAAGAATGAATTAGTCTGTTGGAGGAGAAAACTTTCTGGGGACTCTGCAGTGTTGTCTCATTAAAGATACTTAACCAGACAGGGATCGCCCAGAAAAGATTTCAGATTACCTTTTCAGACTTGTTTTGAGTTGTTTTATTTAGAACATTTTATAAATAATACAAGCTTATCACGAGCACCGTCTTCAGAAGCATGAAGCATTTATTTTATACATAGATGAAACTGAAGCTATTAAAAATAAAAACCCCAACAGAAAAAAACAACAACCAAGAGAGAGATGATTTGAGTTTGTCTTAACGCAGGGCTAATGTTGAAACACATTTTGTTTCTCTCATCGAGGCTTGGAACTGGCCCAAGGTCCCCTATCCTTGGCAAAGCAGACACACTGTACTACAGACAAAAAACTAATTAAACTGAGTGTACCTGTGGCAAGGACATTTAGAAATTCACAGAGTTCAAGCAATCAAAACAAAGCCTTGGTTTTCAGATTTCAGATCTGTTCTTGATGACATGCTGCGTAGGGGTTTTTTTCTTATGGGTTTTTTGAGAACTATGGTCTTGTAAGAAGCCAAAAATGAGGTGATGTTTAACGGTAGCGAATATCCCCACTGTATGTCACTATTTCTATTTCTTTTCCATGTGTTCTGTAAATGAATATGCCCTCATAAGGGAATATTGGTGAAGAGAAATCAGATAAATAAAAATGAATCCTTTAGCAGATGACTAGGATGACATTATTAGCCACTGGAATGGTACATCTTGATGAAACCACAGCACTGAGGCAATGTTTTGACTGACTTTTTCAGTTTCCTGTGTGAGTGACACAGCAAAAATTTCATGGCTTCTTACATTGGCATTTCAAAGGGTCCTTCTCAAAGTTAGTTAAAACATAGCACTCTTGCGCCCTTGCCATTTGAGTATAAAAGGCAAAGCAACTCACCAGTTCAACTCTAATCTGCTTGCTATCCTCATAAACTCATTTGTATGTTTTTGTGCTTTATGACTGCCAAAGAGTAGAAAATGATTCCTACTGAAATATACTAAAAAGAACATTTTGAGGACTGCTTTAACATTACGAGAAATCTACTAGCTGTGCTGTGAGAATTGAAATATATACCTGTATTTCTTGAATGCATTATACAGTTATTAGTGTGTTATTGACTGAACAGGACAAAAAAGGAATGAATGAGTAAACATTGTGATATTGATATGTTTCTGATTATACTTATATTGAGTATATAGTTTTCAGCTCAGAACATAATTGTGAAGTGTTCCAAGATAATCTGAAGACATGGTGCTTTTTTTAAGGTGGAGATACTGCCATCTGATATGGTGATCCTGTGCCATGTTGTCATGAGAGAGGTTACTATGTAGCAACAGTTCAATATCATCCTTTGGACTTTTCTGATAGACCACTTAACTATCTCAGCTTTTCCAGTGATCATCTCATTTATCTAGGATTATTGCAGTGAATTTACTGTTTGGTTTTCTTCCAGAACTGAAATGTCAAGTCCGGTGTCATGTATGCAGTAGCTTTGTGCTGTGAGAGCTCAACAGATCCACCAAAAGCTGCTAGTAGTTGATCTTTGGATAGAGCTAGAAATAAATAAATCCTCTTTAGCAGATCAATATTCATCCCATTTAATGCTTGATGTGAAACTTGTGGATTTGGAGTAGTAATGCTGATGTACAGCTAATCGTTGAAATGGGCATTAGGGCTTTTATAGCATGGCAACATATTGTCAGACAGGAAGGAGGAAAGTGTTGAGTGCATCCTAAGGGGGGAAGAAACTGTAACAATATGTAATTTAATGCACATTTGTAATCCACACAGTGTCCTACATTGCAGTGATTTGCTAGGTTACAAACTAATACTGTACATCCAGTGTTTATTCCAGGGGTTTACTCAGTAAAGCAGATGATTCCCTCTTCAGTGGGTCTTTCAGACTCTAAATATAATCACCCAGTCAGATTTCAAGACATAATTTTCCCCTTTAGTACTCTCCTCTCAACTAGTTGCTTATCTGTCCAACTGTATGCAAGTACATGGAATGTGCACTTCCCCTCGTACAGAATATATATATGTCTCTAGTACTAAACGTGTATGTGTTTGTGTAGGCATGTATACCTGCTTATTAAATTTCTTTCTAGAATTCCTACTATATGTTTTTTAGAGAAACAGAAGGAGAATTTCCGGAAAAAGGATAAAATGTCAGTAAAAAAGTTCTGGAACAGTTTATGAGCACATTTGAAAAAGTTTTGTGGGTTGGTGTTTGGTTGTTGTTGTTGTTTTTTTTTTTTAAGATGTGATTTAAGGATCTTTTTTTCTCTTTAGTCTGCTGTAGTAATTAAATACTTAACGCCATTATCTTCTTTCTTAAAATTAATAAGTAAAAGTCTTGTTAAGTGAATAATTATACGAAAGCAGTTAAAGATAGTATTGGCAACATGAAGAAAGTTGAGAGTTGAATTTTCTTTTGTACCAAAACTATGCTACGATCTTTATGGTCTTAGTGGCACTGTAAATGGCTTTGTAATATTTTGCCACAGTGTGCCCTGACTTTCAAGTTCAGCTGCAGAGTTTCCAGATGCTGTGCTGGCCATCATATACCCTCTTTAAACAGTAATGGAGTGTTGCTGTAAGATGATGCAAGCAAAATGAGCCTCTCTGGCAGACCTCAATCCTTTGGCGGTTGTAGGAAATATCCCATTTCTTTTTCATCAGACAGAAATACTTCCACGAAATTGGGAAGTGTCATTATCTTCAAAGGTGAAGAAAAGATGCTGTTGTTTCATACCCGCCTTGTATAAGAGATACTGGTATAAACCACACATGCAATACCATGCAACATGACAATACATTTGTATCACACTCTTTAGCTATTATCACTAGCTGTTTTGCTAAGGAGTACTTTAATCTTAAAACTACAAGGAACATACAGAGAAATACCTGCTGATGCAATGTGTAGTGAACTTCTTCCCCTCTGAAGACAAGGTAAGGGGAAGTAGAGCTGTTACCTTCCTTTACAATAGCAAATCTATATTCCTTTTAGTAAGTCTTTCCTGTATGACTTCGGTTTGTAGTGGATCCAAGTTTTTGCAAAAAAAAAAGGATGTGGGAGACAGTGGGGAGGATTAAGTTTATCTGCAAAACAGTAAATCACTGGGAAGGAAAGAAATGTCTACTTGTATTTCATGCCGTAGAAGGGAGATGGTTTGGAGGGCATAGGTAGTGACAGAGTGGGAACTTTCTAGGTCACTCGATCCTCTGTCAGTGAGAGTTAAATAGTCTGTTTAGCACTGTTCTTCTAATCCTGCTTCAGTGTCCATGATAAAAAGTGGTATGGGCAATAGGTGTTTCCTGTGTTGTGAGGAAGGAATACTGATTCATTTTTCTCATATTCACTAGCCTTTTTTTTTTCTGCTACCTCCTTGCATTACCTGCAGCAATATTATGTTCCCCGTTTTTAAGAAAATGCAATCAAAATTAAAGCTGTTCTATTTATAAACACTTCTGTAAGCTTAAAAGCCTTCAGAACATGGCAAGAATAACTGTTTTCCTTCCTATCATGAAAAACAAAAAGAAAACTTATGTCTGCTTTTTCCAAAGAACAATGAAGGAAGAACTATACTGCCATAGGAGCGAAATAGAGTGTTCCAGGCTTCAAATGCCCTATTTAGGAAGCAGAAGCGTGTCTTGGCATACTATTTAAAAAAAAAAACAAAACAAAAAAAAACCCAAAAAAACAAAATAACCCCAACCTCCCCTCCAAAAAACCCCAACCCCTCTCTGCCCCCAAACCAAAAAAAATCCCCAAAACAAACACCACCGCCCCCCTTATTGTTGTCATGCCATCTATTGATATAAAGGAAGTGTGTACAACTTATTATCAGTTGTGTGTGGAAATGTATGGTCTGGCCAATGCCCTCCTGTCAGGCTCTCTCTCTGTCGTGGGAGAGAAAAGCAGGATAGTAATAGGGATTCTCTTATAAAACCTTACATTGGCATCCCATGGACATTAATGACTTCTGAGGCCTTATGGTGCTTTCTGTATTGCTTTTATTGGGTGTGGGAAGTTAGTGATGTTGTAGCAAGGGTTGCTGGATCAGTGGGCATGAGTAGATCATGAATTCAAGGGAAGAGAGAGATCTGCTGGCCTCTCCATCATAAGAGGGTGCTTTGCGGGAGTGGTCAGAAAGTGACATTCATTTGATCGCTTCTATGTAAGGACTAATTACCTAAACACATCACATGACCTTATTGACATGAGGTAATAGTCTGCTGCACACTTTGAAGACTTTGCATTTGTCAGTTATTACAGTATGATGTTAAAATAGGGGACAAGACTGAGGAACAGGTTGACATATCCTTCCTTACAGTGCTGCCCATGTGTACAGATGATGAATTCTCTGAATCAGGTTAAATTTGCAAACATGGAGTTCTGCATTGTGTCTAAGAGATAGTCAGGTCCTAGACATTTTGGCCTGTTCTTAATTAAGAATGTTCTTATTAAATGTGGTACTCAAATCTGTTAGTCACTTCTGTATTTAAATAGATACTATGAAGAATCATTTTAAAATAACTTACTGATGATTTTAACTGAGAAATATAAATTATTTTATTTTATTTTATGGATTTCTAAATAAATTCTTGCTCATAAGAAAAAATAATCAACCCTCCAGTCCTTTGTCTTCCTTCAGTGAAGTCGTTTTAGTTCTGATGATAGAAGCCCTTCAGTTTCTTCCCAACGCTGCAAAGAGGTTGGGGTTTCCCACTATTAAGGGCTCAAACCTGATCCTAGAAAAGACCCTTACACTGTATGATGAAGCCAAGGAATAGCTAGGATTCTGCAATGATTTTTTTTTTTAAAAAGATTCTTTGAAGTTCAGTCTGCATCACAAATGTTTTGGTATTTTTTTTTAAATGGCTCTTTGCCGAATTTTGGGTTTTTTTTTTCATTCTGCTTTTACAGCACATAGGCGGGTTCAGACAGGAAGTGAAGCCTGAAAGGCTAGGCCAAATCCAGAGGGATTAGTTGCAGCAAAAGGCTGCTCTCTGATCCTGAGTTACTTTCTTAGTAGTATGGCAGAAAAAGAAAACACACACATTCTTGTATGTGTCCAGGTCTTTATGCAAAGCAAATCCAACAGACAGATGGAAAATTAAATCACCCTGATATGGAATTTAGGAACATTCCTGTCAATATAAATGCTGATGGTGGTGTTCTTTTCGGTTTTAAAAAGCAGGTCATTTTTATGAAACAAAGTCAAAGTTTCTATAAACCATAGTTTCCAATGACAGCACCCCATTTATTTTTTTTTTTCTACTGTGGCTTTTGGAAAAGCTTTATGCTTATAGGGGAAATTAATACTTTTTGCTTAAGGTAGAAGTTCAAGGGTAAGTTTTCACCTACTTGATGGTGTATCAAAAATTGATAGAATGTATCCCCCCCCCCCCCCNCATTTCCTCCCCCCCCCCCTTTTTTTTTTTTTTCATTTTGCCTAGTGGCCAGTGAAAGAAATTGGGTGAAATTATAAAGACCTTAAACTTTTCCATCCATCCACTTAAGTGAAAAAAAGAAGTCCTGACCCTCTCTTTATGTTAACACTTTTTTTTTTTACAGTGTTTTCTGTTTCCTTATAATGAATGTAGAGAAGTCTTTGGAATTAACTTTAGATAATTCCCTACAGCGACTAAAAATTTGTAAAGATTGTAGATGTTTTTGCACGCAAATGTTTCCCACCCAATTTATCTGAAACTTCAAGAGTAAAAATTGCAAGGAAACACAAAAGTTTTAGAAGGCGGCTTTAGATGGTCACCTAAACACCTTTAAATGGAAATAAGGAGAAAGCTTTTGTTCTTTTGGGGGTTGGGGAGTGCTGCTGCTGCTGTGTTGTTGTTTTTTCCATTACTAAAAATTAGAGGAGAGTTTATTTGTTATGTTCTGTCAGTGTGAGATGTGGCTTGTTTGTACTGTGCAAGATGTGCAGGTGTGAAGCAAAGAACCAGAGAGGTTTCACAATTAGCACTGATTGTAAATACTTTTTTAAAAAAGTTTCCTGCGTCACACTTCCCAAGTGTCATTCCTAGTAAAACCTGTAAGAATAAGGCATGGTTTGAAACCACCAGCTCATGTAGAATATCAGCTAACTGCTGTTTTTGCTGAAGATCATCTTTTAAGCTCTTCTAGTATAGCCAAGTTATTTTCTTTTTTTTCACAGTCCAAAGAAGACATCTGCTATGTAAATACTTGTATATAAACACTATATTTTTGTCTCAAATAATTATCTCGTATTCAGAGATCTAATATTGAGGCCAACAGGCTGAGTTGGCACAGAGGAGCAGAAAAGAGAATTTGTGATATACGGGAAGCATGTCAAAAGCCTCTCTCTCCTCCTCCGCAAAAGGTAAATGTCAACGGAGAGGTTTTTTTTCCCTTTTATAGTTCTGAAAACAAAAAGAACAGCAGAGGGAGCCCCTGCATGGCTTAAATCGTTGGGCTTAAAGAAAACAGAGCAAGCGCTTGCACAGGGTGACAAATCTTTGCTGCCCTCTTTTGAGCCGTTCGCGTAAAGCAGCAGTTTCTGGAAGCACCTACGGGAGTGGCCGTCCCCAAAACGCCTCCCTTCCCTATACAACTGAAGTTTCAGCTGCTGCTGACAGTGGGCAGGGATACCCAACTGTTTGATCGCGGTTTGGGGCTCGATGTTACCTGCAAAACGCTTTTATGGATCACTAGTATATTTATTTAATTAGTCCTCTTATTAGATTTGAATGTGTGGTATTCTAAGTAAGCATTTATCACACACATACGTATTTTATATATATAAAGTGCTAAGAAAATATTTACCCTATATATATTAGTACATAGAATCCTGTCTTTTAGGCATCTGTCTTCTGTCAGCATCGTTTGCAGAATATTTTCCACCAATGTTGTGTTGCAGTATATTCTCACAAGCAGTTTAAACCCAAATAGGCTGTTTGCTTCACCTTTGCATGATTTTTGTAAGCATCTGATTGAACATGACACACAGTACTAATACAAATCTGAGAAGCAGGTCTGGAGCCAAAATATCCCAAAGTTTCAGTCTTTAAAGATGTGCTGGAACAGCCTTAATTTTTTCATTCTAATTCACAGAAAAATACAGTGTGCTGTTCAAGAGACTCCAATACACTTTAGTTGTAGCTGGTCAATTATTTGTTGACAAAGCTTTTCTATTGCAGAATGACTCATCGATCTGTATGCTGTCATCTGAATTTATTTATTTTGAGATGGAGTATTTTGGGTTCATAATAGGCCTTTTGATCAGAGTCGGACACCTCAGAACATTAAGTTACCTAGAGAGGTTCCCATTCATCTAGAAGAGAAACAAAATCCAAATGTGCCAATAAATACCACTGGACTATTTAGTTTAGTCTTTATTCTTTCCCCCTCCTAAAATGTTTGAAAAGACTTGACTTCATCTTGGTTTGTTTTGGGGGTAATTTTTAAAGTATGAAAAACTGCTAAGAAGGCAAAACTACTGCTTCTCCCAATGAATATATAATGATAATGAAAAATCATGTGCAACCAACCATCCCTATTAATCAGAGTGAGAAACATGGAGGTCTCAAAAACCATGAAAGAGTTGGGATCAGAGCATGATGCGATTCCTACACTTGTACCTGCGTTTAGCACCTGTTTGGACAGAAGCATAGGAGAATGTTTTGTGTGTACAGGTGAGCTTGTTTTTTATGCAGAGGACTATGTCTGTGCAGATCAACCTCCAGGCTATTCGCTGCAGGCAGGTGCATTCCTACACTGAGCTCCACAAGCGTTGCTACATCTTTCCATTTAACGGTTTTCATTGCTGTGTGAGCATGAGATTTGCCAGGATCAGAGGTTACTAGCACATTGCCTTTACTGCTGTTTCACCATGGCCTGTCTGAGTGAGCCAGTGTTGAAATCTGTCTTTTATTTCTCTTTTTTGTTATTGTTGGTGGGAGATTTATTTCTATCCTGTTCCTGCTGTCGTTATTTTATATAAGCTTTTGTTAGTCTTTTGTGTTTTTCATTTCCACCCTCAGGTCAATTTAAGTCTTGTGGCTCTAAATCCTCCTTGCTTCAAATGTAAGAGTGTTCACCTCTATGTCTGTCCTAAAACTGTAATTACATCAGACAAAGTGTGTAATAATGTAACCAGCATTGGTTGGAGACAGATCTGCTCACTGTCCTTACTTTTCTTGTACCATTGCCATCTTAATTTGCCATTCTTCTAATCACTTCTGACTTTTTCCCCCTGATGGATTTTGTTGTAGAAATTTACTGAGGGTCCAAAATTGTCAGCTACACTTTATTTTTCCATCAGTCATTTGTCTGGTTTTCCTTCTAAACTTGCCCATCTGTTGATTTATGTAAGGCATCTCATGTCATTAATCTTTGCATCTCATCTTTGTATCCCATCTTTGTATCTCATAATTTGTACTTTTTATTGAATAACACAAATTGTCTAAGGGATGCTATAAATTCTGTCCTGAATGATTCACTGAGAGCTGATTCCCAAAGCCGATAGTCCATTTTGGAGTCATATCTAATGCAAGGACCTGTACCTTCAGCAGGTTTTGGAATTAACCTATCTGAACTTGCTGCTGTGCTGTATAGGCACCCTGCAGGCCAAAGCAGTGTAACTCTCAACTCTACCATGTAAATGAAGCAGTCAGTCTCTGTGTATCCCTACACCACACAGTGATGTGTCCTGTAGAGATCTAGATAAATAGGTTTCTGTATTCTGTATAGTAGTATATTATCCAATTCTAGTTCAGTGACTCTAAATTTTCACTCAACCTAATTAACTATGCTTTCCTCCTTCACTGAAAGCACCATCAGCTGGGAGCAAATCCAGACAGAGATCTTGTGTTGGTTTTGCAGAAGTGTAAGATGATAGGGATTTGTGCATGTGCTTAGCTTTTGGGATATGAGTAGTCCCAATGAAGCCAGTGGAACTGTTCATGTGTTTAACTTTAAACATGTTTGAAAGATCAAATCCCTGGTGGCCAATTCTGTTCCTGATGAACAAGCATAAATAAAATCCAGCCTCCATGGCAGAGCTGCAGGACTAGTTAGAAGAATAAAAAAATGCATTTTTTTTTTCACTGAAGTAGGTGGGCTTTTTATACTTGGAGTGAGTAAAAAAAAAAAAAAAAAGTACCTTTTGTGCAGACCAGATTTATCAGTAAGATTAAATATTAAGTTAGTTTACACAACAGTTGCAGACCTATTAGTAGAAATAGTAAATAAAGTTATTAGTCCTAAAAGAAACTTCTCAACTATTCGGTGTAATTTCTGCAGCTTTGTCAATCAACTCACTTCCGTCTTTGGAAGCATTGAGGAGACTAAGAAAAAAAGCCCAGGAATGCATCTAATACATTTTCATCTTCATAAGAGAAGTAAAACAAGTTTGTTTCCAGAAGCGTACTTCATTACAGTTAATTCCTTTTCGTTTGGTAAATTTTGACTATGCTCTAGATGCACTTTATGGTGCTGAATGCTCTTTATTTCCTGGTGTCGTTTGTTTGTAATATCCAATTCAATTTCTGTGTGAATGTGGCACCTATCAGTAACTCATTCATTCTGTGTACTTGGTTGTAAAATGCTTCTGGCTTATCACAAAATGTACATGTGTATATGAAGACCTCCTGCAACAATCTGTTCAAAGGGTTACTTAAAAAACTTGTCTATTTCAGCTGCAGTGGCATAGCTTTTCATAAGGCACATCCAGACTTCAAAATATCAATTATGCAGGTTTACCAGAGAAGCATATGAACTTATTATGTCATGACCTTAATAAGTAAGATTTTCCCTTTTTAGATTTCCTAAAACTTCTAATTTATTTTTTTGATGCTAAAAAAATTTGGGATGAAAGATTTTCCGCCACAATTTAAATATTGTTGGACAGGTTATACTAGTCCTCATTTGAAAAAATATTTAGTATTTGTTATTCCTCTTTAAACTATGAGAAATTGTTATACTCAAAGTGCATGAAAGCCTTAGTGTTTTGGTGCTAACATCTCTTTGCTATTTGATGACAGAATGGTGTAAAGCAATGCACAATGTACCATAAAACATCTCTAACATTAAAATTAACATTTATCTAATCACCTGCCATATAGAGAATGTCTTGATGATGGCCCAATAAATATAACTCATGATGTTATATGACCTTCATTTCCTTAACTGGAAGCTTTTCAGTTTGCACATCTGTCTCATCTGACTATAAAGAGTAAGCATACAAAATGCCAACATCCTAGGTTGGAAATGAATTGTTCCAGCTACTCACCTGTTAGAAGTATGTGTATCATTCCATTGTCTTGTCTTGCTATCTTTGTATCAGTATGTTTATAAAGTATGTATAATACTTTGGGTAGATGAGGGGAGAGCAGTGAATGTTGTCTGCCTTGACTTTAGCAAACCAATGCCTTCCATAACATCCTCATAGGTAAGCTTAGGAAGTGTGGGTTAGATGAGTGGACAGTGAGGTGGATTGAGAACTGGCTGAATGTCAGAGCTCAGAGGGTTGTGATCAGCAGAGCAGACTCTAGTTGGAGGCCTGTAGCTAGCGGTGTTCCCCAGCGGTCAGTACTGGGTTCAGTCTTGTTCAACATATTCATCAATGACCTGGAAGTGAGGGGACAGAGTGTAAAAGCAGCAAGTTTGCCAATGACACAAAACTGGGAGGGCACAAAACTGGACACACCAGAAGGCTGTGCGGCCATTCAGCGAGATCTGGACAGGCTAGGGTGCTGGGTGGAGAGGAACCTAATGATGTTCATCAAGGGCAAGTGTAGGGTTCCACACCTAGGGAGGAATAACCCCATGTACCAGTACAGGTTAGGGGTTGACCTGCTGGAATGCAGCTCTGCAGAGAAGGACCTGGGAGTCCTGGTGGACAAGTTGACCATGATCCAGCAATGTGCCCTTGTGGCCAAGAAAGCCTATGGTATCTTGGGGTGTATTAAGAATGTGGCCAGCAGGTCGAGGGAGGTTATCCTACCCCTCTACTCTGCCCTGGTGAGGCCACATCTGTAGTACTGTGTCCAGTTCTGGGCTCCCCACTTCAAAGACAAGGAACTACTGGAGACAGTCCAGCAGAGGGCTACAAAGATGATCAAGGGACTGGAGCATCTCTTGTATGAGAAAAGGCTGAGACACCTGGGTCTCTTTAGCCTGGAGAAGAGAAGACTCAGAGGGGATCTCATGAATGCTTATAAATATCTAAAGGGCGTGTGTAAAGGGCCAGACTCTTTTCAGTGATGCCCAGCAATGGGACATGGGTCAATGGGCACAAACTATTCCATCTCAACATGAGGAAAGACTTCTTTACTTTGAGGGTGACAGAGCACTGGAACAGGCTGCCCAGAGAGGTTGTGGAGTCTCCTTCTCTGGAGGTATTAAAAACCTGCCTGGATGCGTTCCTGTCCAACCTGCTCTAGGTGAACCTGCTTTGGCAGGGGGGTTGGACTAGATGATCTCCGAAGGTCCCTTCCAAACCCTACCATTCTGTGATAATGTGTACGTATTCATAGGTATCCCTTGAGGATAAAAACACAATTATGTGTATTGATATATCTGACATACATGCACTGGGAATATGGGAAGTACTTTTGTTCCATACTGCATGGTTGTCATGGTTTAGGCCAAATCGGCCACTGGGGATGTGGGGGACCCCACATGGGACCGACAGATGGTCTCCTCTACCCCTCTTCAAAGAGAGAGGCAGAGGAGGAAAAAAGAGACTTATGAGTTTAGAAGGAACTAAACTACTTTAATGAAATATTAGTAATAACATACAAGGAAATAATGAAATATATACAAAACCGTATCAAGCTCCCAAGATGACAATCATGNGGACCCCACTGCGCTTTTCCGCTTCCAACCCTCCAACATGGCAAACAACAAAGTTGTTTGGCCTTGGGTGTTATAGCAATAAGTATAAGCAAGAGCCTCTCTGCATACCATGTCTGGTCATCAAAACATAGGTCTTATCACTCTGAGAGAGTGAACAGTGTCTGCACAATATGCTGTTAATTTCAGTAGTTAGAAGAGGCCCAGCTAAGAAGCAAAGTTACTGAACAAAATTGGTCCAGTTTTACCTCAAACCAGGACAATAGTTTTTCAAACATTGTAGCCAGGGAAAAGGTGACTTCCTTAGTGTGTTTTCCTCTATGAAGAATGAGTGTGTGGAACTCCATGTTTCTCTCCCAGTATGTTCCACAGTCAAAATACCAAGTTCATAAGTAAACCAGTATTTTTTTTTTTCCTAACTGTTGGTCTTCAGGGTTCAGCAATTTGGCACTCAGCCTGCTTTTCTGTCCTGTAATATCACTGATAGTAATGATTCAGCAAGGCAAATTGTCTTCACCTGAAGCCATGTAACCTTCATTTTTTTGTGCATCCACCCTATCAGGGTTCATTTCTCTGCACAATGCAGAGGAGAAATAGAATAGTCCAAATAAAAGCACGATCCATCAGCTCTATAGTTTTCAGAAAATAATAAGTGATAAATCAGGGGAATTCCTGGAGCAACAGTTCTGATCATAGTGTGGCACAAGAAATCCACGTAAGGCTGTTGTAATTCATACTTACCTGTCTTATCTCCATCTCTGTCCTGATCCCAGAAACAACAAAGCTGAAAACCAAGCCTATTTCCTTGGATTTGTCTCATGTAATGGTGCTGGGCAGATTCTTGCAGTGGAAGGCAAAGCAAAATATAGCCCCATGAGCTGATTTCATGGGGCTCAAAACCAGCACAATTCTGAAAAGCTGTTTTTGTCCTAGCAGAGCATGTAAAAATGTTTTGGTGGTCCCAAATAAAAACCCCAAGGGTGTTCCAAAGTACTGCCATTTGGTTTGGATATATTTCATATGCTGTACTACCTTTTCCTAGAAATAAAAATCCCCTTTACTGTTGTTTTTGTGGGTTTTTTTACTAGTTTAGCTTTACTATGGAAAATATTCAGATTAATGAAATAGTGATTATAATTTATTGAGGTGACTGACATTAACTTTATCAAACTAAACTACTTCTAAAAAAAATAGAACTTAATCATTTAAGCTGAAACCTTTGCAGTACTACACTTGTGACTGAAAGTCCAATGTGACGTATTGAGTGAAAATTTTGATTTCCACATTTTATCTGGTGCATCAGGAAATAAAATAGTCTGAATCTTAGGTGTGACAAGACAAAGCTTTAAAAAAAATCCCAAAACAATAGAGGGTGTGAAGGTTCATTTTGCATTATGTCAATTTCTGTCTTGTTTGAGGTTTTTCGCTGGAAGAAAACACTATTCCTTTACACTTAGGGAGCACTGTAAAATACGTACCAGGGTTTGTAAGCTCTGGTATGTTTCTTCCTGGATCTGAGAACTGATAAGAACTTGTCCTAGCTTCTCCCTGCAAATGGTTGTGTGGGCCCTGGTGCCAAGGAGCAGATTGACAGAGAGCTGAGGCCAGTAAGCTCTTTGCAATTCTCATAGCCCCTCTGCTTCATTTTGATTGCAAAAGATGTGTCCTGATGCCTGCTCCAGTGCAGACTGCAGCAGTGTATGTGTTGTTTCTGGTCATTTCTTGTGTAAACAAAACCTACTTAGTCCATTCAAAGATGCTTTGTAGAGTCATATAAACCTCACTATTCTGTATCTAGTAGACACAGTGACAAATTTCTTGTCTTTCTCCAACCTTCAAGATCTTTCAAGTCTTATTCTAACTCATTGTCCACTCACTAGCACAAGCTCGGCTAAGTGACTTTGCAAGTTCCTATAAACTGCTTTGATTCTAATTTTATGATTATTCCTTTGTATAGTCTCTTGAATATTAGAAAAAAAAACCAAACTAATAATGGCACGTTGTAAACTTTATTTGTGCTTTTATTTCCTACCAGATACTCTAATGGAAGCCACATTTGTTCTGATAATGATATTAGACTAGGATATGCTAAAAGACAGGTAGAGAATCTTTTCTCCTTTCAAATTTCACTGTTGTTCTAGCTTATCCATGCTTTACTTGTCTATATTTTTATTCCCTATTCCCTTTTTCCCTGCTGTTCTTTCCCCCTATGTCTACCATCAGCAGTAGTGCTTTTGTAAATCACTGCAGCTCAGCAGATCTAGTCCTGACACAGGTGGTGTCAAAGCAGTCATCCTAACAGGCTGAATCTTAGTTTAATTCCACCACTATATATATCCAAATGATTCACTGTCTGGGTTGAATGTACGTGAATCTCATTTTAATCATGTAGAGCCTGATTAGCAAGAGAAATTAGCAAATGTGACAGCCATCTACAAGAAGGACTGGAAGGAGGATCTGGGGAACTACAGGCCTGTCAGTCTGACCTCAATGCCAGGGAAGGTTATGGAGCAGATCATCTTGAGTGCCATCACATGGCACGTGTAAGACAACCAGGCGATCAGACCCAGCCAACATGGGTTTATGAAAGGCAGGTCCTGCTTGACAAACCTGGTCTCCTTCTATGACAAGGTGACCCCCTTAGTAGATGAGGGAAAGGCTGTGGATGTTGTCTACCTAGATTTTAGTAAAGCCTTTGGCACCATTTCCCACAGCATTCTCCTGGAGAAACTGGCTACTTATGGCTTGGAAGGGCATACACTTTGCTAGGTAAAAAACTGGCTGTCTGGCCGGGCCCAAAGAGTTGTGGTGAATGGACTTAAATCCAGCTGGCTGCCACCAGTATTGAGGCCGGTTCTGGTTAATATATATCAATGATCTGGACGAGGGGATCGAGGGCATCCTCAGTAATTTTTGCAGGTGACTCCAAGTTAGGTGGGAGTGTTGATCTGCCTGAGGGTAGGAAGGCTCTACGGAAGGATCTGGACAGGCTGGATCGATGGGCCGAAGCCAGTGCATGAGGTTCAACAAGGCCAAGTGCCGGGTCCTGCACTTGGGTCGCAACAACCCCATGCAGCACTACAGGCTTGGGGAAGAGTGGCTGGAAAGCTACCTGGTAGAAAAAGACCTGGGGGTGTTGGTGGACAGCCGGCTGAATATGATCCAGCAGTGTGCCCAGGTGGCCAAGAAGGCCAACAGCATCCTGGCCTATATCAGGAATAGTGTGGCCAGCAGGACTAGGAATGTGATTGTCCCCCTGTGCTCGGCACTGGTGAGGCCCCACCTTGAATACTGTGTTCAGTTTTGGGCCCCTCACTACAAGGAAGACATTGAGGTGCTGGAGGGTGTCCAAAGAAGGGCAATGAAGCTGGTGAGGGGCCTAGAGCACAAAGTCTTATAAGGAGCTGCTGAGGGAACTGGGGTGGTTTAGCCTGGAGAAAAGGAGGCTGAGGGGGGAGACCTTATCCTTCTCTACAACTACCTGAAAGGAGGTTGTAGTGAGGTGGGGGTCAGTCTCTTCTTCCAAGTAACAAGTGATAGGAAGAGAGGAAATGGCCTCAACTTATGTCAGGGGAGGTTTAGACTGAATATTAGCAAAAATTTCTTCACCCACGTTGGAACAGGCTGCCCAGGGAAGTAGAGTCACTGTCCCTGGATGTATTTAAAAGACATGTAGACATGGTGCTTAGGGACATGGTTTAGTGGTGGACTTGGCAGTATTAGGTTTACAGTCAGACTCAATGATCTTAAGGGTCTTTTCCAACCTGAATGGTTCTATGAGTCTATGATTAGATTTGTAAGGCGTCACAATCACTGTAAAATAATTTACAATGATGTTATAAGGCAAAACAGCAGAAATTATCTGATTTGTTCCTTCCATGCATATGACTATGACTGAATGGTTTTCTTTGGTGCAGTTTGTTGAGCCAGACCATAATTCACACTCCAAAATCTGATTTGCTTAGGTTTTCTCCCTTTTGCAGTGCTGGCTGCAGTGGGTAGTAGCCCACTGTCCCTGCACAGGCCAGCTGCTTGGCCAGAATAACAAGCTGTCTGTTGGCCAGAATCTACATTTGCTTGCTTCGCCTTTTTCTAAAGGTATGCTGACAATGAAATACCCCTCTCTGAGATGAGCTTGTTCCTTTTAAGAACATACTACTCTTTTGATGGTAGGTTTTTTCCCCATAAAGTTTGATTATGGCCCTAATCCCTCACTGTCAGATGACATGCTCTCACTCAAATCCTTTATGGTCTTAAAGTTTCCAAACAAACATCACAGTTGTCCTATTTTGCAAAAACAAAAATACGTACTTAGGGAAAAGGAAACTGCTAAGTCTTTCTAAGAAGTGGTTAAAACATCTAGAACAGAAAGGAAACTTCATCCCGTGGAGTGGTGAAGTACCTATCTAGTTCTTGCTTTGGCTTCACACCAGTACTGCTAACAGCAGACTGACTGGTCTTTCCAACCTCGCGCACTTGGAAAAATGAAGTATGTCTCATTTTGGTGTAATCCATTGGAGAAGTCAGTCATGCAAGAACAATTTCTGTCCAGAAGATCAGTAGACAAAACAGGCCTGTGGTCAAGTTTTTTTTTATTCTTTAATGATTTTTTTCTTATTTTAATCGTTATATTTAATGGAATTACCACCTCATTTGTATTCCCAGAAAGAGTGATGTTTATTGCTGCTTTCAATCTCAGTGAAGAAAAATAATCCTGTTTTAAATCAAACACTTGTTTATATGATCTAATAGAAAACACCAGGCTGTATATCAAATTCAAATGGAAAACAGATGTATTAAATTGACAGTAAGAATAAATTTGTCACAGCTATAAATGCTTATTGAGATATATGTTTCTATACATATGTGTGTGTATGTATATAATTTCTTCTTTTTTTGAGGGTTGGAGGAGAGGACAGGAAAAGAACATTGCTTTAGAGAACATCACCAAAGGGATGCAGTGTAGTTGCTTCAGATTTAAAATGATCTGTTACGAGAGTATGAAAACAGAGACTAAGCACATATGAAGTTTTAATTTAAGGGATTTAAGATTTAATTTCACGGTTGGAGGGTTTTTTAATTCTTTTAGTTTAAGTAGTCCAAAATGCGTTTTGCAAAATTTCTCAGACTACGAAAAAAGAGGTACTTGGGAAAAAGATTGCATTAAACTGATACAAGACATTCCAGTTTGGGAAAGGAACATCTGTACAATGCTTCACAGCCAGCTGTCAGTGAGCATTTTTTGACTTGAGATGTGGCCCAATACTTGTGATACACGGACTTGTAAATCCTCATTTCCCCACACACCCTTCCATCATGAGCACATGCTTAAAAACAGGTCTCAAATGCTTTACACACATTTGAATCTGTCAAATTAGTCCAGTCCTGAGGCACAGATGCGTCCTTTCCCGTTCTGCATTAAGTTCCAGCTTAATCTTTTTAGTATCAGCAGGTTTCATTTGACTGTACGCTAACTATGCAATATAATTTTGTCACCTTTAGAAAAGCTGGGGCACACTGTACCTTTTCTCCACTCCTCCAAAAATTCAGATAGCTTCTTTTTGATTTGCTATGCGTAGAATTTTTTCTAATCTTTTCAGAGCCCATCTGACAGAATGCAGCAGGTTGACAAAAGATTTTAAAATCTGTTTTGTACAACATGGCCTCAGGTGATAGGGAATGTGTGAATCATGCCACTAATGTCTGAGCCCCTTACAGCATAGTGTAGGAGTCCTGGACTGGTGAAGTTTCCTGATGTGGGGCTTTTCACTAGGGAGCTCCCTAGCAGCATCTGAGCCTTAGCAGTGCTCCTGCACTCATGGTTCCTCAGCCACAAATCCAGCTAGTTCTGCTCAAGTGCCAATAAAGAGGGTCTAAGGAACTATTAGGAAAGAGGAGGAGGGAATCCCTATATGAAGAGGTGAGAGAAATCTCTGTGATTACACTCCAATCACCTAAGTCACTTCACATCCACAGTATGCTGGGGAAGGCTTTTGCTGACTTTTGACTTTCAAGAGTTGAACCCACTTTAAATTGCTGCTGTTTTCCTTCTCCACGCCAGTCTGGGATAGGGCCAGAGTTTTTTCTGCCACCTTTCAACTCTGGAGATCTAAAACACATCTTGCTTACAGAACTGAACTAATATGCTGCAGAGATATCTGATTTTCTGCACTTCATTTTTACTAATGTTTTAGAGGAAGGGAATTGTGATACTTTTCAGAAAGAGAAGGCATTTGAGAGCAGAAGCTTGATAAGGCAAGAAATAAATGCGTTTAAGCAGGATAGATGGGAAATGCAACAACTGTGTCAAATCTGAATATGATTATTTACCTTGCTCTCCCGATATCGTGGTTGGCTGAGGAGATGTGATGACCCAATCTTTGATAGTCTTATTGATTCTGTATATAACATTATAATTAGGAGCTGAAAGACTTTTCTTAGTTATATTTATTTTGTATTCTGTCTGTGTTTAATTGGCATAGGTGTTGAGGGTTCTAGGGAGCCAGTGATGACCAAGCTTTTAATAGTTGCATGATGGTTCATCTTTGTTCTAATACACATCAAAGGTATCTTTTCCTCATTTTGTGAAGTTTTCTGATATGAAAACAGAAAGAATGAAACTTGTTCTTTCAGACCATCTTTCGTACTGTTCTGTATTGCTTGGTTTCAGCAATCCCAGAAATGCTCCCAAACAAAATCCCCCTTTTTCTCCTTTCTTTGTGATTTAGTAAGAATCCATCACCATGTGCCTCATACATGCACTATTTGTACACATCTTCAAATTACTACAGAAATTCAATAGTAAGTGTAGTGGGTTGAATTTGATCGGCTGTCAGCTGCCCACCCAGCCACTCTGTCGCTCCTTGGACTCAACAGGACAAAGGGAGAAAATAAGATGAAAAAAGCTTGTGGATTGAGATAAAGGCAGTGCAATCAATTACCAATTACTGTCATGGGCAAAACAGACTTATCTTGGGGGAGATTAATTTCATTTATTGCCAATTAAAAATAGAGTTGGATGGTGAGAAATAAAGACAAACTAAAACACCTTCACACCCACTTCCTTCTTCTTCCCAGGCTCAACTTCCCTCCTTCATTCCCAACTCCTCTACCTTCCCCTGCCCAGTAGTGCAGGGGGATGGGGAATGAGGGCTGCAGTCAGTCCATAGCAGATCCTCTCTGCTGCTCCTTCCTCCTTATGCTTTCCCTCTCTACCAGTGTTGGTCCTCTCCGCAGGCAGCTGTTCCTTTATGAAATACCCACCTGCTCTGGAGTGGGGTCCTCCGTGAGCTGCAGTGTTGAGTATCTGCTCTGGCATTCCTCCGCAGGCTGCAGGAGAATCTTCGCTCCAGCACCTGGAGCACCTCCTCAACCTTCTTCGCTTGGTGTCTGCAGAGTTGTTTCACACTTTTCTTCCCCACCCCGCTGTGCAGTATTTTTCTCTTTCTTAAAAACATTTTCCCAGAGGTGCCACTTGGCAGAGAAGCTCAGCTGTGCCCTGCAGCCAGTCTGTTGGAGCCCTTTGGAACCAGCTGTGTCCAGCATGAGGCATTCCCAGACTCTTCTCACAGAGGCCACCCCTGCACACCCTTACTGGCAAGACACTGAAACCTAAACCAAATACAGTGGGCTATAATGCAATAAGCCATTCCAGCATGTGCGTTAGTCAGCTATTGGGTTTTGCCCATTGCCACCCATACTGGATCTGTCATATGTGTTATGAAAACTGCATTTTCTTGATGCCTGTTTCATCATCCAGTGTTTTCCTGGGTCGTTATGAGCTCGGTGTCCCCTGCGGTACAACCTCTTGTGCAAAGGCATCTAAAATTCTGCTCTAAATTTCATGTCCTTCTAAATGTTTAAAATTTTGGGAGGTGGGGGATTATGCACAGCGTGAGTGAGCATTGATGTAAAGTATCAGTAGTAATTTACAAAATGCATATTGGAGAAGATGGTTCACTCTAAGCTTATTGATTACATAGTGGGACATTGTTAATATTTTGGTGGTACATGATGAGAGATTGTGCAGTGGCAGTAGAATAGGTATGTAATCAGGTTTAAAAACCCCTGAATTTACTCATCTTTTTAGGGGGATAATTATCTATTTAGAAATGCATCTGCATGTTCAGTGCTTATGGGTTTATGCACACTGGAATAATCAAGAAGAGTCAGAGAAATTTTAGAATAGTATCTTCTTTGGCACATATGCAGAACGCCTTTTTTTTATTCTGTGAATGGCCTTGTGAAAAAGTAGTGACACATTCTCCTGAACTGGAAGAGAGCAGAGGCATCCCAGCACAAACAGAACTGTCTCCAGATTCCTGTTTTGTGCAGAGCGAGCCCTTTCCCCTTACTTCTTGATGGAATTCAGCTGAGATGCTAAGTGAGTACTCACACTGTAACCTTGAACCTACTGAGTGCACGTTCAGTAATTACTAGTTTTGAAATGTGAATTAATAGTCCTAAATCCAAACACTGCATAATGTTGTTGTAATGTATCTTTTATAAGGAAATGAAGGCATGTAAAGTGATGCGCCCAAGGATGCAGACAGGGTCCTAAAGGAGGTGCAGGAGACTGATTCCTGACCCCTCATGTTAAAATACAAGTAATAGACAATGAATTACAAACACATGAGCAACTGCACAGTATCCTTTTAGCTTGATATTTGAAATAATAATGCAAAAGAAAAATTCCAGACATCTTTCCTGTCTGCCAATTATATTCCCTCACTTCCTCCACATCCTAGCACTCACTTCTCATTGCCTTTATTTCAGTACTTGCTATGTATTTCTCTAACCTGAACTTCTTTCTTGATTTAGCTTTCCCTATCTTGTCTCCACTGGCTTCTGTGCCCTACATCTGTTTCTTTTACAGCTATCTCACTGCTTTCCTCCGTGATCCCAGTTATGTTGGAATGTCAGTGACCCTTTGGCACATTTAAAACCTTTACATTTGAGGACTATGTAAATAAGGAGTGGGGGAGAAGGGAGGTGAGAAAATATCAGGAATTTGAGGATCATACAACAATTCTTGTTATATAACATTATAACACAACTACCAGATTATTGTCACCTTTGATTTTGTCTGTTTCCCCACCTATTTTTTCCACACCATTCTGTTATTTCGAATTGAGATTACCCTCTATATTTGCTGCAGTTTTTAGGCCCCTACTGCATTTAACAGTAATTAGTAAATACCACTAATTACTCATATGTAATGCTAATTACTTATAAGGAAGCTATAGTGAGTACATGCGGGTGAGTCAGGAACATAATGTTCGTGCACCTCTCTTGTTTTGCAGCCTGGCTTTTATGCACAGTCAGAAAGCAGGCAGAAGAAGAAACTGTCAACACAAATCCAGATGTGCACAAACAGGACATCTGTCTTAAGTATGCATAACATGCATGCCCTTATTTAAGGGCAGTTGACCACTCAGGCTTTCTGTCTGTGACTTATATTAGTGCTCCTTCTATAGGTTTTGCAGGGAACAAGCCTCTTCAAAGAAAAGAATTTTTATTCCGGAGGAGGGGCATCCACAGCAAACCAAAATGCACTGAGAAATTTGAGCAAATGAGGGAGGTCTTTCTGTAACTGAACCAGTAAAGTCAGCATGAGCTTAGGTTTGAAGCTGCTTCTTAAGACTGTCTCACATGCTGTGTTGGTCCTGGTCTGTGTAGTATCTGAGCCTAAAAAGACCTTTTGAAAAACGTCTAGAAAACAAAAGGGAAATCCTGTCTGTCTGGATATCAGCCTTATTGTTTCTATAGACAAAATTATTATTTATAAGCCGTAGCTTTAAACAAACTGGGTGGAAGTTGATAACCAAGGTTATTAATATTTTTCTGAAGTTGTAAATCTGAAAAAACATTGATCCCATCACACTATTGTTGCAAAAATCACGAAATGATTTCTATTAATGGTATCAGCCTGTGTAAAGTTCAGCCAGTTCGTTCATGTTGTACTCCTATATTGTCATAAAAGCCCTTACCCTCATATCAACAATACTGTTATCAGAGCATACTGTTCTCTTTTTTATTGAACTGTACCACTTGCAGTATTTGCTGTAGTTGTTATTTTAATTTTTATTACTCGTCTATTATGTTGGAAAACAGAAGCATATTGCTACTCAGGAGCTTCTGTATGAGTCATGTTGATACAATGGCACACACAAAACACAAAAGCTGTAGAGGGTGTAGTGTTGATTATTGCTGTACTTAGCCATACCATAATATTTAAAAAAAAATGGGGGGGGGAAGCCCAAAGCCTTTAAGTAGAAATCTAGCTTTGAAAAATTGCTGAAACAGCAGATTTCATTATAGTATGTAATGTTTAAATTTCCAGAAAACTATAAATGTTCCTAAAATGTTCAGGATGAAGCAGTTATATCTTTTGACTCAGTATTTTTTAAAAATTTCAAAACATAGGATTCCCCACACACACATGCTATAGAGAAACTTGCAAAATCCAGTCCTGTTCAATATATTCATCGATGATCTGGATGAAGGGATAGAGTGTACCATCAGCAGGTTTGCTGATGACACTAAACTGGGAGGAGTGGCTGATACGCCAGAAGGCTGTGCTGCCTTACAGCGTGACCTGGATAGGCTGGAGAGTT
>VZSZ01000729.1:44956-130048 GCA_013398815.1 Ibidorhyncha struthersii
TATGAGGAGAGGCTGAGTGATTTGGGTCTCTTTAGTCTGGAGAAAAGAAGATTGAGGGGGGATCTTGTTAATGCTTTCAAATACTTGAAGGGAGGATGCCAGGGGGATGGGAGCAGTCTTTTTTCAGTGGTGCCCATTGATAGGACGAGGGGTAATGGGCACAAACTTGAACATAGGAAGTTCCATCTTAACATGAGGAGGAACTTCTTTACTCTGAGGGTGGTGGAGCACTGGAACAGGCTGCCCAGAGAGGTTGTGGAGTCTCCCACTCTGGAGACATTCAAAACCCGCCTGGACGCTGTCCTGTGCAACCTGTTGTAGGTGACCCTGCTCTGGCAGGGGGGGTTGGACTAGATGATCTCCAGAGGTCCCTTCCAACCCTGACTATTCTGTGATTCTGTGATTCTGTGAAAATAATCACATTGGAACTTAAACAGGTATTGCTAATTGTTGGACCAGGTCATGAATTTGGTGATAGGTGAATACAGAAGCCTTGAAATACCAAAAGGTTATAGCCTAATTTCTGTTTGCGCCATTAAATTCAAAACACAGGAAAACTGTATGGGAAAGAAAATAAATATGTGTTTCTGTAATTTCTTTTGTCATATTTTTAACATGTTGACAGTAAATGAGGCATTTCTAAATTATTATGTATATTGAATTTGCAGATATGTAGTTGTATTTTAGTTATTTTCAGTATCTCTTGAGGCATTTTTATAATTGTTATTCAGCAAGGTAAAAAATGATAGTGTTCATTGTCTTAAACTTGAAGTTTGTACTTCATAGTAATCTTTTCATAATCTTTACATTTTTCTTCATCAGTCTTCAGTAAAATATGGTATTCATAAAATTAGTATGCCGCCGACTGCAAGAGCATGTCTTGCTTTGAAAGATCAGAGATTACTCCTGTTCTGCTCCTCAAAGGCAATTTGAACAAAAGAGAGACAAAGATGAATCATAGTGTTTCCATTGTTAAACCTCACTTTTCAGATTATGCTACTTTAGCACTAGAGTACTTAGCGCTGCGTATTGCGTATCCAAAAGTTGTATTAATTCATGTTTTAGGAAATAAACAGGAGTTTAAAATAAAATCCTCCAGGATCTTCTGTTGTTTTGAAATCTAAAGGGCTCTATAATCCTTTAAACCTGTAAACACTAACAAAGAGACCATTGTCACTAAATCAAATTCATCTTTGCAGAAACAGCATGCTGCAGGGTTTCTCATGGACGATAAATGTTATTTAGTGAGCCAGCCTCACTTCTGGTATACCTGCAGTGCCCTAGTACCCCAACCAGTCATCAGTTTGGCTAATATCTTGGAGATGATTAAATGTTTGTGAAACAAACAAGGAGTTAGATGCCTCCTAGCTCCCTGGTTGAGTAGTTTTTCTTTATCATTTCTGTAGACTGTTGCTTTGTTTAACATTTAGGGTTACATTAGGTCAATTCTTAATACAACAGTGTATTTGGCAAGAGTAGATGAGGATTAATTAGTTAATGTTTGCAGAAGACTTCAAAAATGTGAAGTGCAATGGGAGCATAAATGAATGTACCTGCTTTTCTCTGGTCTTGGAATAGGTGGTACCTGCAGAGTGCTATTCTCATGCTTGGCAAATGTTAACTTTCTGTGGATCTTACCATAGGTAAATTCAGAGTTTTAAAAGTAATTAATTGGTTGCGCTTTTAATCAGTGATTCATAACTCTTCTATGGCTTTTTTTTTAAGTGGCCTCCAAAAAATGTTCAGATAACTAGCTGGTATACAGCAAGCTGTGAAATTCATAAAAGGGCTCAGCCAGTGGAAATATTTTAGGGGTCCTGAAATAAAGATCTGGGAATCCACTAGACGTATATGTAACAGGGAATTTGACGTTTCTCAGAAGACATACAGGTCTTCAGAAGCATCAGATTACTTACAAAGCTGATGTTATGCAATTTATGAGTTTTCTTACACTAACTTGCAAACATTACCTCTTTCCTGCAGTGGAGGTTTCCCACTGTTCCTTCCTCTGTACCAGGCTTGTTGTGAGATAACCAGCTGAGGTGCTAGTGAGCTAGGGGTAGGTGGCAGAACTGATATCCAAGTGAACCATAGGAAACTCTTCAGAACATAATCATCTCCAGTACTTTAAGTGAACTAAGTTTAAACTGCAGTTTCAAGGTGAAAGGTCTTTGTGCCCAGCCCTATCTCATAGAGACATTTGATCCCCCATGCTTTTCCCTTTTCCAAGATTTAGAATATACATTATTTTCAGCAGTCCTCCCCTGTAAAAGATGGCAAGTCTTCACATCTAAACAATTCTAAAAAAGGCAAATGATGGATTGCACGGCGGACATTTTCCTATCTTCCTTTCAGGCTAGCTTCAACAATTCTATTGGCTTGTAATTCTTGGAGATGAGATACAAGACTATGCAACTGATGACAGTAACAGACAAAAATTTAGAGGCAGTGCAATTCCTTCAAACAGACGTTTCCCAGACAGACTGATAACACTTCAGCTTTCAAGTGACGCCTCTTCTTAAAATCTCTCTAACTACAAGAAAAAAAAGTACAGTGTCATACAGTGTCAGGTGTGAAGTAAAACATGATTCATCTTCAGTGTTTGATTACTCCTCATCTACAGCCTGTGTTTTAACAAATAGTATTTTTTCCAACCTCTGATTTGACAAAAGCTATGGATGTCTCATCTGTCTTCCCTTTTTTCTTTTTTTGTTTGCTGACCCAACTACTTGCTGGCAACTATGGATTTTCTTTCCTAAAATCTTGTAGCATCTAATGTTCTTTATTATTTTCTGCGTTCTTTAGAATTAAATATCCCCTATTTTGGGGCTTTGGCACTGTTAAAATTTGCGGTTCAAGCTATATTATGAATTAATGAAGTTCTTTTTTATTTATAAGACTTTTTTTTAAAGCACAAAACCAATGTTAGCTGTAGGGCATTTCACCTGCATGGTATTTCACAGTAGAAAAAACAAGTGTAAAGAGCTAAACTAGAAAAGCATAACTTTTAACCACTTACAGATTTCTCAGGGTAAGGAACTCTGATCCTACTTGTATGTCCAATGTTCTGTTGCTGCATCCAACAAATATCCCATCAGTGGTAAAAGGAGTGACTCAATGTTTCCTTCCTCTTCCCTTTCTTATTTCACTTCAGAGTGAAGAAATCTGGCAGTACTTCATTGTACTATTTTGTACTCTATTGTATTGCTCATTTCCCCTCACCTGTACTGAAAACTTTTTGACCCATAACTGTTTTTTTCTGAGGTCAGTGATGGAAATACTAACAATTGTAAGGACCAGTCAAATGATAAATGTTCAATGGGAGAATCTCTTCCCATAAACATTAAACGAACTAAAGCCTTTTCAACAAGGGCATAGGCTCAGAAGTTCCACTGTTCCCTATAAACTGAAAAACATTCACTGCTTAATAACATCGCATTAACCTAGAAGAGTCTGGCAGTACGTGGCTAGACCCGATTCTCTGTTGTACTACATGATTGGCTTCTCCTGTCTCTGAGAAACTGCAAATGAATAGTTTCTTCTGTCTGTATACAACCTCCTATTTAAAATAAAACAGAATACCTAGTCATAATGTAAATTTTCTTTTTTTTAAATCTTACCCCCACAGTCATACTAATTTCCCCTGATAGCTGTTGGGTTTACCTGGAGTACTTCAAGTTTCATATATAGAAGCTTGACCTGAATTTAATAGATGTGTGATACACCCTTAAAAATTTTTTGAGAGGTTTCTACAAGTACTGCTCTGTAGGAGTTTTGGAAAATTCTAAAAATTATTGAATGAACATATTTTAAAAAAGTTGTTTCTCATTTTTAGATCCCTTTGAGATACAATCCATGCTGTTCTTGAATGTGAGACTGAATAATGGAGTTGATGTCAGGCATGAGTGTTAGTCCTGCTCGATGACCTATCCCAGGGGAGTAGGGAGGAGGGAGCAACAAAAACAAAGTTGGAGTTCTCCCAGTTCTTTTGTTAGCTTTCTCACTTTTATAGACCGAATATCATTCTCTGCTAAGAGCTTAGACACCAGTATAATTATGAACATGAAGCTAATCCCTCTCTAGTCCTTGTAGTTTATGTTCTTTTCTGTTCCAAAGGTTTAGAATATGTTGTACTGTTCTAGGTCAGCTTTCTTCTGAATTCAGGCTTTCCTGAGTACAAATGCCTTGTTCCAATCGCTGTCTTCAATAGCAAAGTTGTTTGCTTATCTCTGCATATAGTTGTTGCTCTACTTGTATTTTTGTTTCCTTTGGATCCTATGCTGCCATGTATTTATGCTAAATTTGATGTAAAAGTGATAATTTTTTACAATTCCACTTGGAGGGTAAATGTTGATCTCATATTTTCACATTGGTAAAGGAAAGACCTAACAAGGCAATCTGACTTTCACAGTGCTACCACTTCTGTAGGCTTTTTCCTATAACCATGTCATAGCCACAGTTTATTTCCGGTGGTGTGGGATGTAACGTGCACAAATGTTTGTTTGTTACTAGTTAAAGCAAACCTTTGTTCAGCTACACATTGACGGTTTTAAGAGAAGATTGTTGATCAGAAAAAGTCTGTAGACTTTTTTTCCTAATCTCTGGTTCTTCTCTGACAGTTAGGAGGATCAGTGTTTAGATTATTTCCTGAGATGGGACAGCCCTTTCTGCAATGACTGGAAAATGTCAAGGGGTCATCTGAGAGCACATCCACTGTTTGAGCCTAGAAGGAATGTGTTGGGGGTTTTCTTTGTTGAGTTTTGGTTTTGTTTTTTTTTTTTTTAAATGTCCCCTGCCCTGAGCTCGTCACAACCTGTGAAAAAATAAGGTGTTGCAGGCCGGTTAAGAATGTTTATGAACTTAGCACTAGACAAACTGGGAGCTACTACACTTGAGTCACAAACTCCACACAGTGGAGGTTTCAGGTTGGTTTTTTGAATTGTATTACCTACAAACCCATCTTTTTTTTTTCCCTCATTCCCATTGGTTATTCTACAGTGAGGGAATGGCACCATGGAAGTAGTATACTTCATCCCTGGCCTGACTATTGTGGCGAAAGATTGAGAAAATAAGGTTCATAACAAAGGCTGCAAATCTCTCCAAATCAAAGACAGAACAGAGGAAGGAAGGCTGTGAACTTGACTGAAGTTTTTGTTGCATAAATGCTTCCTGAACTGGGAGAGACAGAATGTTCTGGGTAGTCTCGAAGCCCTGAAGCAGACAAGTATCTTCTGAGTCTTGTTCAGTAAGTAAAGGAGAAATATCAGAAGCTGAGGAACATGCAGTCAACTGCAAAGGCAGAAATGGCATCTTGTGCCCAGCTTTTTTGTATGCCCAGGAAGTTTCACGATCCCCCAGTATAGTAAAAGGTGGTGATTAAAACTGAAAGCCTGAATAAGTAGGCTGCTTCCTCTTCAGAAAATCCTTTGAATTACATATATGTGCACATACCAGGCTTGAATCTCCATAAAGACTGAAAAGGTAGTAATGAAGGCCAGAGGATAGATACCCAGGTTGTAGAAATTGGTTTTACTCCATTGATTTTTGTATTCCGATATTTATTTCAATAGAGATAGTGTCATATTAGCTGGGAATTTGACGACAAATCACTGTTACAAGAGCCCTGAAAGGGTTGCTTCCATATTTTAAGACATGTAATAGATTACCTGTACAGTATACCTTGTTTACCAAGTATAAAAAGGGAAAAAAATCTATTCTAACTTACACTTTGTACAGTCATGCTGAAAGATATGGGAATACAGGTCATGTACAAAAATGCTATCAATAGAAAATTCTATTTTTCTCCTAATTTGATTTTACTTTTTCTTTCCAACCAGCAGTGATTTGTCTAAATGAAAACCTATGCAGGAGATTCCGGGAACCAATTTGCACGGCCCTGTTGGAAATCATGATCAAAACTACTAGCTGTTAATAATGTGACTTGTATCTCAGTGGGATGCCCCAGGAAGTGGATTAGCATTTCTCTAAACATCATCAGGGGTAAACAACAGGAAACTCACCCTAGAAGAGAGATTGCCAGTGGCTTAACATAAACTCCCATAAAGAGTTTCAGGCAAGACTTGCTCTTAATAAAAATCCCAATATTTAATCAGAGGGGCTCTAAATTCATTTTGCAAGATTGCCAAAACATGTCAAAGTTCTTCCCAGGACCTGGCACTGCTGTAAATTCCCTCCAAAGAAAGCAAACAGTAGTGAGCTGAAGAAAAGCTTTAAACCTGGATTTAATTTCTCGCAAATGAAAGAAATGTGTCTTTTTGAAAGCTTTCTTCTCTTATACCAAAGAACAAAGAAATAAAAAGCTGATTGTTTCTTGATTAGCCTGGAGATTTTCTTGTTTAGAATAAGGAAATGTGCTGTTCTTTATTTAAGAAGCTTCTTAAAGAAGAGAAGTTATGCAAAGGAACTCATGATTTCAGGAAGCACACATACTAGACTGGTAAAAAGAAGTGCTTCTACTTTGCTATGGTCAGTTTTGGTTCAAGAGCACCAAGGAAGCATATATAAATGAGGCATTTCCTTGTCCTGCATACCTGGTGCATGCATTATTATGGCTTCTAGACTATAATGTCACAGTTGTATTGTACATAAATAAGCAGCAATACATACCATGTTCATGGATTTCTGATGACAGCACAATACTTGTGGGTGGTGAAGTTGCAGGTGAATTATATAAGGCATGTGCGAGCCAGTAAAAGCTTTGCCATCGATCATAACACCATGTATTTTGTATACTCAGCATAGCAGAATTATATTAGGAATTATTTAAAAATACTAAAATGTGTGACTATTTTGCATAACTTTCCATCCTAAGTAAGGTGTCCTAGCTGTTCTGGCTCCAACAAGACAGGGATTGGAAAAAGTGTGGAAAAATTTTCAAGGAAGTTTATATCACTGCTTTGAAGTCCTCAGTCTTGAGACATTCAAGAGTTAATGACAGGTGCTCTGTGTTCAGTTAGGAAGCTCTCACATTTCCAGAGTTTGGTAGCATTTAGGTGTGTATAAATGGAAGAAATTACTACAGGGCAATAATTAATTTTGCTCCACAGTGAATTGCATAAAGGTTGGTTTAAATTTGATGAAAGGCATTTTAAGTAATCTCTGATTTCTTTGCTGATCATCCCCAGCCCTACCTGTCAGCATGGAATGGCAAGCCGTCCCCTTGACAGAAATCCTATGAAAGGACATCTGTGCTGTGTGACAATGTCATATGGAAGGATTACTGGTTTAATAGAGTTGAGTTTTGTTCTTGCTCAAGCAGATGCATCTGTCAGTCAGGCTATAAAAAGGAACCATGTTTTATGGCTATGATTTCCACTTTGAAATTTCCATGCAAATACAGTAATAAAAGAAACAAAAATCTATAAACAATTTTTGCCAAATGTATGGTTCATATAGGTGTTGAAAAACATACAATAACTACACTTGGAGTATCATATGCATGATATTAACCAAGTATGACAGGGAGAGGTTGGTACAGCAGCTATAATCTTATTGGTTGTATCCTGGACAGCTTCTAAGCACAGCTTGAAAAACAGCATTTAAAAAATCACTTTCCAATATGGTGTCTCCCTATTTTTTTCCCAACTCTTTTTTTTTTCCCTCCTTTGCTTTTTCTATTCCACTTTCTTGGCTTCCAAACCAATCCTCCCTTTGGGTCCTTCCCCTTTTGGTGTTGGTATAGATAGATATAGATCATATAGTGTGTGTATATGCACAACAATCTTTTTTAAACAAACTAAAGAAAAAAAAAAATTAAATACTCTTACCACTAAGGAATTGATGACTTCAGAATTTATTTGTCTATGCTAAGTATTTCCCTTCAACAGTTACAATATCTGCATGTCCACAGGGGAGAATGTGATGATTGTCTCATGTATGTAAAGTCCTTGTGTGTGGTAAAAGGCTGGTTTGTAGCCCGTTCTTTTGCTCAACTGAATTTATCAAAGACCATAATATCAAGGAGCTGGATCCTTAGAAACATTCATATAAACACAGTGATAGTGGAAAACAGATGCCTCAGCATCTACTGCAGCTGAGAATTTTCTTTTTCTTTTTTTAGATGAAAAATAAAGTTTCCATGGTTTTAAGATAGACATTTTTTTGGCGAAGTATATCAAAGTTTGCCTCCAATAATCTGTAGCTGTTATTTATATCTGCCAAGGAGAGCTATAAATTCAGCCTTGACATGGTTTCAATAGTGTGAACCTCCAGATCTGCTCTAATCCCAAGATTAGATACTGAAGTGCTGCTTCAATTGTGCAGTATTATCACGTACTATCACTTGGCCCTATTTCAAACTGTAGCTTTATTGACAATACTTTCAAAGCTGTTGCTAAGTTGTGAGCACTCTGCTTTATCTACTGCTGCTTTTACAACTCCAGCTAGGTATACTTTCTTGCAGGAAGCACTATGCTAATAATAATCACTAGACAAAACAATGATTGTGTTTAACTTTTTTCATACAGGAGTCTTTGTTCTACTCAGATTTTTTTGTGTCCTTGACAGTTTAAACTGATTTTCATTTACAGCTTCTTGCTACTGTCACTTCTGCTTGGACAATTCTTCAAAGCAATCCTAAAAACTGTATATTTATATCATAGGACTGGCTGGTCTAAGTTTAACTCATGTTGTTAGGTTGTTGTTCTTCCTTTCCCAAATGTCATGACTCATTACTACTTTCAGTCATAGGACCTTTCCACAAAGTGTGGCTGAAAAGATCTGTTTCAATTCCCATTACGTGTGTAAGGATTACATACAAAATACAGATGAATAAAATAGCAGATTCACCCATTAATCAGGGCAGACCAGAAAGCATGCTCAAGTTCTTTGTGCCTGCCTGTCACAAATGAAGGGGATGAGCTGATAAATTCCTGATCCAGCTATAGAGAAGAAAAATGCAGTTTGTTGAATCCTTTGGGATATGAAGGGTCTAAGCTAGATTTCGAGAACCTGCCTGAAAGAGACACTGTAAGGAAGCAACTGCTCATCCTAATGTCCAGTGTGAATGGATTCCAAAAGAAAACTTCTGACAGAGCTGTGTTTATTTTGGGAAGGTGTGTTAGCCATTTTGCAGCCAATGCACTGAATAAGTTACAGGGGAAACCAGTGCTGCCCAGTGTGGGGGATATGACACAGATGATCACTTCAGAATAGAAATGTGGCTGTACAATTGCTCCTTTGAAGGCTTGGTGGCAGTTCCGTTTCTTTGTCTGTCACACACCTAAATTGTTAACCTGGAGGAGGTCAGCAGTCACCTCTGCTTCTCTTTACTCTCCTGCTTTTTTTTCCTTTCTTCTATATCTGGTCTACAAGAATTCAGGGTAGGGACCACTGCCCCAGTGTTTCATTTATACAGACTGTAACACAATTGGGACTGTGTTCTACACCCATACTGTGAAAAAATAGCAGGAAAACAGAAATGAATACTGAGAAATCTTGAACCATCACTGTTGTTCTTATACCTCATCAGTAGGCTGGGATACTGCCCTCAGACTTCATTCAGGTGCTGGAGTCTGCACAGACGTGTGCTTTAACAACAACAACAAAAGATTTTAATTGAAATGAAGAGTACTGATGCTGCATTTTCCTTTGTCAAATGCTTTAACTTGGTGTCTTCCGCAGCTTAGAAAAGTAAATGCTGATTCAGAATAACCTGACATCTATACCTGCACCTCTGCCATGTTTTTAAATGCCAGGAGTCTTACAACTTATATTCTTAATTAGCATTGTTATGCCTCTCTTCTGTTCAGTGTCACTTTGCATAATGTGACGTTCTTTAATGACAAGCTTTTGTTATAAGTAAATGGTTAGGAACTCCACTTTTAAAATCATGGCATTATGGTTTCAGTCTAGGTTAGCACTCATTGACATACATGGTATTGTTTTAGGAGGCTCTGAGTAAGCGATATAGACGTAATAGATGGAAGTTTGGGTTTTTTTAATAAAAGCTGAAACCCTCAATAACAACTGAGAAGTCTGCTATGTTTCCCAAATTTGTCCTCTCTACTCTCCTGCCTATTGGGAATATTGCCAATAAGCATAACCTTGTATGGTACATACTGGATTGGTTGGTATACCAAAGACAAAAACAGTTTTACTTATCTGATTTTCCTTCTCTTGTGAATAATTGAATTTCCCATATATTTTGGTGAATCTTTCTGTATCCTTGAGTTTACAATCTTATTGCTATGCTACTGCACCACAAAAAAAAATATTAATGCACTATCTTATAGAAGCTTTTCAGAGCAATTGATTCTGTCCAGACTAAGTCTGTTCTATATTTTCTATAAAGTTTACAATAAAACCAAGCAACACAAAAAAGGTATGTAAAATTGAGTTGCTTATCAGTGAAAAAAATTCCTTTGCATTTTCAGTTTATATAGTATAAATTCTGTGAACAGTTGTTTATACCTTTACACCCAAATAGATGTAGAAAAGCCTTAACCTAAAGTCTCAAGCAGCCTGGTTTTATACATACGAAAGTGCTGTTTATTTCATGGGAAACATGGATCATGGCCAATGGTACAGCTTTGTTTCACTTCAACTGATGGCTAGAAAATATGGTTAGATTGCCTCACATACATACTGGGATAAAAATGTTTTGTATGAAGGATGCAGATTTCCCTCTGAACATACATCCTGAATTTGGTGATGAGCAGTATTGTTGCCTTTCGGATATATGATCTGAGCATTGACCACCTAGGAGGTGTATATGGAGATTCATAAATATCTTAAGTTTTTAAGCATGCATCTATGTGTCTCTTTTCTTAATGCATCTGTTTAATCATACCCTCCAAAGGGACATTTTTTGGTCCTTGCTTACGTGGTAGTGTGCTTCTACAAGGCTTCCTGTGGGCTATGTAAGATTGCCAGCTGTGATACTGATCCAGTTTCAAGTTGATCTGGTTTACAGGTTTGAATTTATGGGACTTAAGTGTCTAAGGATACCTTGCCATGTAGAACAAGTCATTGGATTTTGTTAGCTGTTAGAAAGACAACCAAAGTAGATAGCCGCATGTAGGGTAACTGTGGTGCAGAGACCTCAGGTTCACAAATTTCCCCAGAGCACTGGCTGACAGTCATAAATAGTCACGGCATTCTGGAATGTCTGATAGAGGTTAAGGTGCATCCCATTTTTTACTTTAACATTGAAGAACAGTGTTTGATGAGAAAAGATTTTCTCTGTATTCTGCAGAATACTTCTGCTGTAATCTGATTTGGGGCTCAAAAAGCTGTAAACAAAAAATATTTTCACAGGTAGAGCAGATGGGCTATTACTGTCCAGGAAATTCTTACTTTAGTGAAGGAGATAATCTGTGCATGAACTTAATGGCCTATACAATGATAGTGATAGTTATGGATGTTGCAGTTACCTCAGAAAAGATTGTAACTTTATCTCCAATTTTCTGTAGTATGACAAACACCTACCTACAGACTAGGTCTTTTGTGATTCCATTCGATTATACTGTAAGTGCGTAGTGTCCCCATGCATTTGGTACTCTGGACTTACTCCAAAATAATTTTGGAGTAAAATGGGACTAAACCAGGTATCTAAACCCAAATCCTCCTTTTTCCCGAGTTGCTCTGTTACTATCATTACTTTTTGTGGGTTTTTGTTGTTGCTGCAAGAACTCATTATGCTCTCTCCAATTGTCTATATCAGAGTTTAAACTGTGATAAGTGTAGAAAAGTTGCATGGAGGGAGAACAGCTGGAGAACTCACGAGAAATTGTCTTAAATACTGACATCTATTAAGTGTTAAAAAAAGGTGACATCACTGGTTAAGTAAAATAATAAAGCTTAAGAGTCTTACAGCAAACATTACTGTTACTCCATCAAACGCAAAACACAGGTTTTCATTAGAGAACCAAATGGAAAACAGGAACATTTGGCTTTGGACTAGGATGATGGAAAGGATTGCCAAGGAGAAGCCTTTTGCTGAAGAGGAAAAAGGCAGGAATGAAGTCAGACTTGCAATAGCATGTTTTCCTGAGAGACTCAGGGAAGTGCCCTGAAGTGGGGATTATGAGCCAAAGCTGAGAGAGAGATAAGTAAAGGATAAAAGAGTGTGTGTGTGTGCATGGAGCACAGAGGATTGGAAAGAGAACTGAACACCAGTTTCCTGCTTAGAGCGCCTGGCTGGAACTTCCAGAGCAGGTAGGAAGAAGTCTCATTTTAAGAAAAACCCATTACAGAGGTGCTAGCAAAGGAGAAAAACTGTAAAACTGCTACGTCTAAAGAGAGCAAGCAATTGCTGAAATAAATCTCACTTTTATCAGTTGGAGTCACTGAAAAATCCCAAGAGTTTTTATGTTTAGATGTAGTGCGGAGGATTTAAAGTAGGGACCATACTACTGAATTTCACAAAGTAACACAGATATCAAAGGCACTATCTGTAATAAGGACTTGCTAAAGAAAAGCCTTTGGCATAAAAGGCATATTTCGAGAAGGGATATGCTGGAAATTTATAGTTATACCCTAAAATGATAGATTGTTTAATGTAATGAAATGACAGCAAGGTGGGATTCTGAGACAGGAAGTAATGAGCTTCACTATAATTCCACTGAAGCTCCAAGAAGTACGTGAGCATTGCAGGCTATGCAGCTGACCTATGTAGGATTGTTCTAAACTGGTGGAGTGGATCTGCAAACTCTCTTCCAGCCAGCTCAGCGTATCCTTAAACAACACAACCTGGTAAAATAAGGACCTGGTCCTGTGAACCCTTCCCAAGAGAGTGGTCATACTTGTTTCCCAGACACAAAAATGAATATTGCACTTGGTAAGTCCCAAAATGAAAACCTCAACATCACATGCTCATTCAAGATGCCAGTAGGTGCTTATTTTAGAGGCCATTTTTTTAGGTATTCCTCTTTTAAATTATTAATAGGCTATTAGGCTGATGAACGTAAGAAGAAGGCAAATGTTTACAAGATATTTCCAAACTTGTAGCAACAGGTTTACAACACAGTAGCCCAAGAAGAATGGATCTGTATGATTTGGAAAGCACTATTAGCTAAACCAGTCATAAGGCTAAGAATAGCTCTGTAATCATCATTCTGTCAGCATGTGAAGGGATAGGATTTCACGAGGTCACACAAGAACTTCAGTCAGAAAAAACACAGCCTAAGCAAGAAGAGCAATGCAGGAAGGTTCTGGGGCACTTGGCAAGATTTGTGCTTTCAGTGGGAAATTCCCTTTGCTTTTGGGTTTTTTTTTCCATTGTTGTAGTCCATCATTAATGCAGTAATACAAATGGAACAATTACTATGAGCCTCTGCTGCAAGGGTTGTCAACCTCAGATGACATCCTTGTAGCATGCAGCTACATGCTGCCTCCTCCTTCTGCCAGATCTCCATTTAACCTCTTCTCAAGGACAGGCCTTGACATGACACAGGTGTGTCATTTCAATTTGCTAGTATTACACATACACCTTCTGCACATGCAAGTATCCGTATATGATGAGGGCACAGGAATCCTGGCTTCCATGCATATAGTAAAATCAATCTGGGGAGAGACTGAGCATTTGCTGTGTGCCAATTTTAGATTTATTACCAACATGAAACTTTATATAAAAATGAAGTAAGGAATGGCTGATAAGAAGTTGTAGTTGTTTTTAACTCTTGCTCATACCACCAGATTGGAGCACCTTTGCCAAATCCCCCTGTAGCCACATTCTTCTTCTCTGTCAGTAAAGGTGATAATAGGGAGGAAAAGGGATCAAAGCTGATTCACTTTGTGACTTCCCTCAGTGAAAGGGAACTTTCTAGCTCACCTTCCTCTTTTACTCCCCCTTCCTGTAAAGGAAAATGAAGGGAGTTGCTTTTTACCTGTTCCTGCCCCTGAGCAGCCTGGGAACTTAAAGTGACCTCTTGCTTTTTAAATAGAGGGAATTGCTAAATATATGACATCCTCCGTGAGAGGAAAAGGTAGTTTGCTTGGGCTTTTTTTTTTTTTTTTTTAAGATTTTTGAGGAGATTCAATTCAACTCTGAATTTCTTCTGTCAGGAAAAGCAGTAAACGAAAGCAACTTTGAATCTGGTGAAGTAGAACGTAATTTTAAGTATGCTATAGCCATTTAGGTTTCCTATAGTTCCTCTAAAAATATGATTAACCTTTCTAGTTCTAAAACAGGTAATCTTCATGCTACGGTTTTAGCTTTGGAATCCTATTATGACATTTTACAGCATTTCTTCCTCCCAAATATAATTATATAATGATACCTTTTCTGTTTTCAAAGACTTCTTCAACACTACATGGCTTTTTGGGCTTCGGTCTATAATTCTAGTTCAGAAATTACAAATTGATTTAGAGACTCTAGTGTCCATCTGTGTATTTTTAAGTGTTGTACTAGCTGAAGTCTGAGTGCTGTAACACGATAAGTAACCTACTTACCCTTTAGCTTTATTACTTTAAAAAAGGGCTAGTGCTCCAGTTTGTGGGATGTTGCATAACATGAGACTCCCATGTATGATTTATAACATTGACATCACAGACAGTGCTGGTTAATGTCAGCCCTGGACTGCTGCTTTATATCAGCAACTATCAAGCTTATTCGTTATCAATAAATAAGAAATGCCAAATAGTTTCATTTAGCTTTCTGGCAAAATGTTGTTTGGGGTTTTGGTTTTGGGTTGATTTTTTTTTGAGCTATAGGTATTAATATAATTATCTGATTATATTAATCAGAGAAGGAAGAAAAACAAAGGAAGTGACTCAGTTTTCATCATGTTTATTCTCATTGGTAAGCTCTTTTGCCTTTCTGCCCCCACATACCTTCGTTTGAGGCTGAATTCATTCCACACAGATGTGAGGACTCATTGATGGTGGCTTCTGTTTTTCAGTTCATGAGGTTACCCTACGTCCATCTGACCCTCTGCACAAGTTAAAGCAGTTATTGGAGCCTTGCAGAGTTGGGGAGGGGGGAGAGAGAGTCCATTCTCCTCCCATATTAGAAAGCTGTTCCTGCAGCTGACTTTCATCTGCAGACATGCCCTGGGTCCTTTGGGGGCAAGCAGGGAAAAGACTTCATTGTGGCCGTAGGCTGGGTAGCACATCATGAATTCTGCTCCAGTTCACGACAAACAGAGGTGCAAGATGAGCTGTGCTTATATGATCTCCTTTTAGCCCAGCCATGGTGGTGACTGTGGGGTGGTATCCTTGTGTCTGGTAACTGCACATGTGCTTGCAAGCACTTACCTGTGTTATGCAAATTGCTACTTAGATGTCAGCAGGCTTCTTCTCATAACACAATTTCACAGACTGGGTCTTTGCTTGTCTCTCATCTGTCTGTGTGTTGGTCCAAAGCCTTGCCATATTGGGAGGTAGGAAATCACTTTAGGGCTGAAGGAAAGATTCTTGTACAGATAAAAGTGTTTGAGCTCCTTGAAGATCTCATAAGGATTATTTTTATATGAAACAAATAAAATGTATTTAGTTAAATGATGCTGGATCTTTTCACCACTGGCCAAGTACTTAATGGTACTGTCCCTATTTTGAATTACTTTGGTTTACTGCCAGAATTTTATACACTAGGGCAATGACATGGTACTCATGGTGTCATTTCAATTATTATGCTAATTTGGATTGAAACTGTTACATTGGGCTATGGACAACTGCCCTCTTCTAAATCCTGTTAAATCTTGATCCTAATTTTGTCATCTTTTTTTTTTTCTCTTGAAGTTCTCTGAGCAAGCACTTGCTGAGGATTCTTTCTGAGCAATTTCTCGTTTGTTCAGACAAAACCTGCTGGTCCAACAAAGATCATCCAGTTGTGAAACATAAGGAAATTAAATGTATTATTATAAATGGCAGATATTGACAGAGCTTTGTAGTACAAGAAAAGTTATCCCCAAACTGTCATAGTGTCCACTGAATCTTTTTCTTTAATTCATGCCACCCAGTTTGTAACTGCAGCTCTTTCTCTGAAATTCAGTGTGAAATTACACAGTGAAAGTAGGTCCTTTTCTCAGTCTGCTGGATCCACTGAGATATAATACAAAACATAGGTCTTGAAAGACTGGCTTTAGTTACACAATTTAGACCACTGAATATATGCAAATTTCCATCTATTTGAACTGTATTGTAAGGCCATTTTTCATGGTTATATTGTAAGTTTCATAATATCTTTTTACCTAATTTACCTAATGCTTGGCATTCTAAATTTGAAAAAGTGAGAATCTTAGTTTTCAGTGCTTTTAACAAGTTTCTCACACGATTCAAATGTGAATTCAGTTCTTCACGGGAATGCAGTTTAAAATTTCCTAACCAGATAAGGGAAATTAAAAGAACTCAAAATGCTGAGAGGGGAAAAAGAAAAGGAAAAAAAAAAAAAGAACAACACTTGATTTGGGGGAGGTAGGCTCTGAGCTGTCTGCTCTGGCTGAGGCTGCTTTGGGCTGGGGGATTGGATTGCAGACCTGCAGAAGTGCCTTCCAGCCTCAGCCTTCTGTGATTTGGTGTGTACTTCCATGCAGTGTGAAGGCAGGGTATTGAAACCTGCTAAGTGTTCCTATTGTGCTTTTGTCTTCCATCTGTGAATCGGTCACTTCCAAGCTAGCCTTAATGCTCTCAACAGTATTAATCAAACAGCTTGGATGAAGGTATACAAATGATTCCTAGAGGTCTATGTAGTGTTTCTGCTGTGCATTAGTTAACAGTACTGGTTGATGCACTACCACTCTCTGATTATGCATGTTCCTTGAGATTAATGGTTAGAGAGCTTTCTGGATCCTGTAAATAATCACTAGTCATCTGCTTACAAATGGGTAGTGTGGTCCCTGAATAAAGGACACAATGAACATGCCCCATTATTCACAGGTATTTTCTGTTCATTATTTAACCGACTTCAGGTGAGAGATTTTTATAATATAACAGTCTAGATCATAAAGTAGATTATAATATAAAGGACTAGATCATGAGAATACTTTATGCATCTGGATGTATTTCTGCAAGTCCGTAGGCCTATTCATGTGGACTCAGTTATTGCAAAAGCCTTTGCAGAATATAGCAATGATGACAATTCTCCTGGATTGGAGTCTTGTAATTTATTCAGTTAATAAAGAGAAGATACATTACTTGCTAACAAAAAGCATGGAGATTGTACAAATAAAACACATAAAACTTAAAGGTGATGAAGCCTATAGGTTAGTACAGAAAAATAGGAATGGAATTGAAATCGAAAATCTTCAGCCTGTATTTTTCCTTTGTCTTCTTCCATGGTTTTACAGTTTCTCTACATCAGGAAGTTTCTATATGGTTAGGTAAACTGTGAATGTATGGAGTACCAGCTATGGTATGTTAGCTTCCCCACATGTACACATAATAATAAGATTAGTTCCAGGTAGGAGGGCTTATCCCACTGTCAAAACAGAGTAAAAAGTGCTGCAGAGAGCTGCTCAAGCAGGAAATGTGTTTGTATTATTGTCAACATGGGAAAGTCGCACTGAATTCCTGTAGAATGAGTTCTTCATGGAGACAAAGGCTCTTTAGAGCAAAAAGCTATTTTTGCCTGTGAAATTGTGGGAGTCTAGCAAAGTTTTGGATACCATTGTGACTAATTACCCTTTTCCTTTTACTCTGCCTGAATTATGCTGCTACAATTTTTGCCGTGCATACACAACTATCTTATTTCACGTACATATGGACTGTAAAACAATTTCATTCAGAAGCCTGCCACAGTGCAAGATTATTGGAGTTGACTGTGAGATTAGAGCATTACCTACAAATGTGTGCTTTACTGTCACTGGTAATAATATGCAAGCATGGCTTAAAACTGGAAGCAAACATACGGCAATTCTCCAGTAGATACAGACTAAAGCCAGTTACTCAAGTTGCTCTTCATTTGTTTGTATAAAAGAGATTTGTTAAAGCTTCGGTTTTCAGCAAGAAAGGGGAATAAATGTGTGCATAGATAAATACATATTTAAAACATATATATATTTAAATCTTGTTTATCTATATATAGCATTCTTGTATCTATAAACCATGTATCTATATAACAACATATGTATATCACTCAAATATGAGAAAGGCCAAAACAAATTTAAATCTAAATCTGAACTCATCCATCCTTTAGTGTGAGAGATCAGTGCAAAATCAGTGTAAAAATCTGTCTAATTTGGTAACATTTCATACTGGCTTTGTAGTGATGTCTATGACTAGGAAATGATGCAAAGCAGTGGGAAATCAGACTCCTAGTAGGATTTCATTCAACTGTTTGTTAGTCTTTTTATAGTACTCCTTGTCATTACTCTTGTCATTCACAGTTTCCACCTTCAAAGCACAGGTCATTTAGACTGGTTGTGCCTTGTCGCCGAAAAGTAATGTCCTAATTATAAACCTCCATCCCATACCAGTCTGTTTTTCTGGTGAGAGTGAAATACTAGTTTACAGATTTCACCAAACCTGTTTGATTCATGGGGGGGCTGTGACCTGGCAGTGCAATGTTTGACAAAGGCCATAATTCATTTAAGACCCCATGTAGCTTTTATTTAGAAATGCTTGGTTTCGAAAGGAATTAAAAGGAGCGACCTTCCTAAATCATTTCTAAAGTACCCCATGATGCACTGCTTTTTTGACATCCAGAAAAATGTTGATTTGTGTTTACATGCTTGCTTGATTAGTTAGTCCAGAAAAAAATCAGGCTGCTTCTATAAATTTGATGCATCAGCTACCTCTAACACAAATAAGAACTAAGCCATTTTTTTCAGCCTAAACTGAAACTTGGTAATTTGTCTGTATTCTTCATTGACGGGATTTTCTGTAATAATGTATTCACATTTACATCATAAATTCAAAGTATTGTACAATTTACTGGCACAAATACACAAAAGCCATTGGCAGAACTTGTTCCTATGAGATACTCAGTTCCTAAGACATGAGCAATTTTCCTTATCTGGATACTTTGTGAAGCTAGCCAGGCTCAGAGTAAAATCAGCAAAAATGAAAAGTCTACATGAAGATACTGTTATCACTCACATATATGGTATTTTAATAGATGTGTAAATATGTGAAGTGAAAAAAATATGCACAGAAATAACTTCGTTCACCTTGAGAATTTCATTGTCAAAACACTGTAACACTTAGGAATGAGAGAGAGAGAGGTTGTGCATCACCTCATTAAAAGCAATACAGCTTATTTAGCTCAGATTGTGAGCGCGTTATAAGAAATTCTGTTGCAAGAGAGCTGAGCAAAAATATGGTAAGATGAAATTAATTGGCAGGTCTGCATCAGTTGATCTTTTACATTTACAGACATTTCACAACAGACTAACGCAGTAGTATTTCACAGCAGCTCTTTTTCAAATATGAACAAAACACTACGCAGAGGAAGGATGACCTTTTTATCTTTGTAGTCAAAAAGCTCATAGATTTATTTTTAGACATGATGATATGGAAAAATGGCCTAAAATTTTCCCCGAGTGCCAGGTTGTGAGTGGTTCTGTGAGTTGTTAAAGGAAATATTGTGGTGAATGCATGAAACACTTTACTATAATAAAGACGAGGGGGAGGGTGAAGGGAGGAGAGAGAAATGTGCAGCTAAATGTCTCTGTCTCCTAAACACTCACAGAAGTGCTGTTTGAAATTGAGCAGAAATGGGCAAGCCCCACATTCCTTCTGTGGTCATAGAGCTTCCCACTCTCCTAATACACTCCAGTAGACTCGCAGAGTTCAGCTGCCACTGCAGAGCTCACATCTGGTATGGAGAACATGCTTTCATAATCCTAGAAATAATTTAGAAATACCTACTCGTCTTGGAAACAGTTCTCCTTTAAGACAGGGGGCCATAGTGCCCTGCAATGAGGCCCTGCAGTCCTCCAGGATCGATTTCCAGTGCAGGAGTGCTATGGCAGATGTGGTGCAGCTACCGTGCATCCCCTGTGCATTTGCAGGGGAGTTTTGAATTCCAGATCTTAAACCTGCAGGTTTCTAAGCAGGATTGTGTCCAGAGTCCTGGAGGTGCTGGCCCCTGCTTTTGTACAGAAAGCTGCTTTGCAGTGAACCCAGTCTCCACCTAGTGTGTTCAATGATTTGCATGCCCATGTGTTCACATACTAATGTGGGGTTGTATGTGTGGTAGGTCTAATTTATCCTTGCCTATTGGTGTTAATAAAACTCTTTTGGCTTTCTAATTATTAGCATTTTCATGTTTGTTTTTCTGATTTATACATTTAAGCTGAAGCTGAAACAATGAATAAAGATGTTCATCCCATGCATAGCTGAGAACCAGTTACTTAATTATTACATCTGGTTTTATTATTAATCTCTGCTCAAGTCACAAAATATCTGATCCCAAGCTAGATTCAGGTGTTGCTAGCCCCAAATCTGGAGAGGTTTTGGTGTATAGGTTTTGTATCAATCTACTCTTGCCTATGATAAAAGTGCAGATTATGGTAGGCATGCCAAATCAATGAATAATCAAGATTTTTAGCAGAAGGATAGAGTATTGTGCAAGCTAAAATTACTGTCCCATATTCTTCCACAGATCTTTAATGAAATCAGTGGGACTTCTTAAGTACAACTGAAGAAGAAAGAATTGATTCTTAAGTTACAAAATCAGGAATCTTAATATAATGTCAGATTTTGAAGTAGATTAAATAGAATACAGTTTCAGGACTGTCCTTTTTAAGTTTTGATAAATAATTTCTAGTTACTCAACAAGCCAAATTTTTGAAAAAGCTGCTGACAGGCTTATGATGTTTATGATGAAAATAAATAAAATATGTCTTGCAAGGCCTAGAAGGCAGGGTGGCAAGTTTTTACAGGATTTGGCCCTAAATTAGAATGGTTCCACATTTAGGAAAGAGTACATCTGATAGGCAGAAACAAAACCTGCATGTCTATTTGCCCAGGAGGACATGAACTGAGCTTAAGCTGCTGTTAGGCCAGTGATGAAATGGAGAGCTTGGCCGTATGATGGTTTGGCTTTTCTTTATACTTAGAATGAGACAGTTCAGAATGGACTGCTGAACTGAGCTAATAAAAAGTATGCATCCAAACCTCCTTTGTGCCAAGAGGAGCGCAAGATCCTTGCACTGGGGGAGGAAGGAATTCGTTTGGCCGACTTGCTGAACGACAGGGTTGTAGCTGCACCTGTGGGACACTTTGACTGGGGGTGCGAGAGTGGCTGTGGTATGTACCTCACAGCTCAGGACACATGGAAACAGCACACTGAAAGGGTGGCTTGCACTTGTTTAGTGAAATTAGACCTGTCTCAAGCTGTCTGATGGTAATTTAGAAGAAACACTGATCCTTCAGAACCTGCGGATTTGGATTTCCACTGGAATCTTGTCTGGTAAAGATTTAAACTTGATAAGGAGCCAGAGCACAATCTTTAAACTTTCGTCTTTCTCCAAATCAGTGTAGAGACTTGGCTTTCTTACATACCAAGGTCATTTTTCTACCGGTAACATGCAGTGATGTGAGAACTGCTCAAACTGATCATTGCCCACTGGATGGCCTTTGCTCTGTGGAATTTTCCTCCAAAATGGTTATTACAGAAAAATACATAATGCCTCTCTAGAAGCTCATTCTCTGTGTGTCTGTCTATTATTAATAACAGTCACCTGTAGCTAAGAAACTTGGGTTTGTAGTTGTGAATGGCCTGGAGAGGACTGTTAGAGGAAGGGTCGGACAGGACTGATAATGTTACTTATAGGTAATTTTACTGTTATATGTGTTTACAGTTCTTATCACCTTCAAACACATACTCATTGATATTTAATCATACCTTGGAGCTGCTCAATGAAAACATGAACTGTGCTGCATGCGAGTTTTCCATTAAACCTTCTGCTTTCAAGTTACTTGGATGAGAGGTTTGGGTTCATTTGGTTTTTAAGGAGCCTTCTACATTTCAGCTGAAAGATAAAAAACTGAGCTGAATGACAAGCAAACTTAATTTCACTGGGTTATATAAAAAGAGGAAAGAAAGGAGGTGGGGTTTTTCTATGCCTTCTGTTCATCAGTACTGGTTGAGAAACTATGCCCCTACAATCTCAGCCTTTTCCTTATCTACCATTAAATCTACGACCTATACCTCTAGAAATCACTTGGCTCCTCTAGAGGATCATAGGGAACTTTTCTTTATTGTGTTACATCAGATCACAACAATCGAAACTCTTAACATGAGACTTATATGCCTATGTAACTTCATTAAAAATTACCAGACAAAACTAACAAATTTTCTAGGAATGGATTTGTAATAGATAACTTTGGATGAACTCCAGTATCTCTTATCATAGTTTAAAAATGTGTAAAAGTTCGTAATTTATCATAGTCCGTGACATAAATCAGAACAGAAAGTGTCATAATTTAGCTACTTAGCATTAGAAGTTATTATACCTCGTAATTTTTCATACTGAAGGCATATTACCAGACTGTCTCTTTTAATTGTGGCAAATGCTTGACTTCAGTCATTTGGGGAGAATGGTACCACCTGAAATTCAATAGGGTAAATGAGCCTGGTCTTAAGTACTTTATATAATGATCCATGTGCTTAAAGATGCAATATGCAATTTCAAGAGGAAATTTTTGAATCTCTGAAGTTACTACACTGAGAACATTACAACCAAAACTTGTGTCTTGCACAGCAGCATATATTGCAGACCGGTTTTTCTTGAATTTAATGTATGGTAAATATGTAGATAAGTGTTCTTTGTAGCTGAAGAAGGAAAGGGTACATTCTGAACTGTCAAATTATTGCTCAGCTGAAGTAAATAGAGGTGAGGAATTTTATCCTTATGAGAAGATATGATGAAATGAGCACAGAGAAAAATATTTATATAATAGGCAATATCCAGTTTCCAGAGATGGAAATGAAGGAGGAAATGGGGAAAACGCAGTGGAAACTCAAGGATCCTCCCTGAACTAAACTGCTATCTGCTGCTGGCTCAAAGGCAATCATAGAATAGTTAAAACAAAATCTCCCAAAAAAAACAAGATCCCCACAAACAAACCAAAAATGAACACCAAGACTGCAGATAAAAGAATGGCTGAAATTCACATTATCATCTCCTGCCTTTTCTGTTTCAGCTTTGTTTTTCTTCAAAAATCATCACTGATTTTTCCTTGAGTTTTTCTGTGTGATGATTCCATTTCATATTCGTGTTCATCTTCTGACTTCTACAACTTTTCCCACCTGCCATGTTTTCTTATAATTTTACTGAATTTCTGTATATGTCTGCATAGACTGATTAATTCACACTTTTACTCTGAAATTGTAAGAGGAAAATCAGATCTTTAGTTTGCTTGTTTGTTTCTTCCTCAATCCAATCTCACATCATCTGATGCAGCCCACGTTCTCCCCCATGACATGCTGTGTAGAAATGAGTATTTGGGAGGTATTCAGTCAAAAAAGAAAAGAATTGGGTCAAATCCAATCTGCCAAGAGCGGGCCCCTTTCCTGGTTGGAGAGAGGCTGAAGTCTGTTGTTTGAAAGATGTCTTTGCTGCTTCCAGCAGAATAGAGATTTTTGTTCACACTAAGAGATTAAAAAAAAAAAATAATCCAGAAATAAAGACTAAATTGATATCACATGATGAGAGTCATCTCAAATCCATAAGTAAATATTAGATGCATCCGTCCTTTTTTTGTAACTTGCATGCTACTAGAGAGTACCTAAACATTTAATATCCATTTGAGGAGAAATCTGGCTATTTTAGTAAAAAGAACTGTGCTTTATCTACTAGATTCACAGCTCTGAAATGTCTTCTCTTCTGTTTATGTTGTGAATTATTAATGTAAGCATATCTAAATTAGTCCCACAGCCCTTCTCATGTAGAAGAGAAGGTGTCTAGGTGTTATGCTGTTGTGCTTAAATGTCTTCTCTTTAATTAGGCATTATGTGATGACCTATTCTGTTATATGGTTTTGTCCCTTTTTTTTCTGTGCTGTGGTGCTTTCTGTGCTGATATTTTGTAGCATTTGCGTATCTTTTTATGACAATTGTCTTTGCAGCTACCATTCTGCAGTTACAAAATCCATCATGAAAGCTAATATGCATTTAAAATATAAACATACAATGCTAGATAAAAGGATTGTGAAACAGACAAACAGAGGCAGATGGTGCAGATTTAATTAATAAAAAACACAAACAGGAAAATAAGTCTGCTGCAGTGATTTAATGCCTAATTTAATTAAGAAAAAAATGTCTTGGAGTTTAGTTATTGCCAGGAAATTATATACTATGTTGTTTCTATTTAGAGAAAAATGGTTTGTATAGACTTTACAGTGTTTTGTTGTCTGAAGAATCTGACACATTCTGATAGAATTCAAAGAAATTTTGCTCCTTGCAAGGAACAAAATTCAGGAGAAAGCAGGGAATGAGGCTCAGGTCGCTAGGTTAGGTGTACAGAGATGGAGTTTGAGGCTGGGCTCTCAAATACCAGGTTAATGCCTTGGCTGTCACGCCACTGTCTGTCTAGCTGGTGGATCTTCTGGCCCATTTTGACCAGAAGTTTAACATCATGCTAAGAAACCCTCCCCACTGAAAATGTTTTTGAAACTAGGGCACAAACATATGGAACACAGGACTGTTTTGCCAAACTGACATATTCCTAAAGGGAGGGATAAAAAAACCCCACCTTTTTACAAAGAAAATCATTATTAACTACTAGTCTAAACAGTTTGTTGGATATATTTATCGATGATTAAAACTGGTTAAAAGTTATTAAAAATTTAAAATAAGAAAAGCATCTCAGGGGAAAAAAGGTATAGAGTTCTTGTCTCATTCTGTGTATTTTGCTGTCTATTGCTGCTTTATTTTGCATAAAAATTTGAGGACAGTACATGCAAGAAGCAATGGTACAGTTATCTGAACTTTTATACATGTTTGACATTATTTTACCTGAAGGGAATAGTTTGATTTTGAAACTTAAGCAATTATCTGAGCTGATAAATAAAATCCAATTTTACATGTGGTTTATTCTTTGGAGATAGTGTATTGTTGGCTCGAAGTACAATTTGACTGTAATGTTGGTGTTTGTCTCTTCATGAGATTTTTCTCCATTGCTGCTACATGCATAATATCATAAGAAGCCAATATTGGAACAGACTTAAGTTTGTTTTTGTGGAGTACTTCACTGGCCAGAGAATAAAGAGAGAGAGAGAATCTTGCGGGGTCACACAGGAGGTGGGTCTGTGGAATTAAAACCACAATAAATTTTGATTGCGTTTGTTGGGGAGTTTTGGCCTGTTCAATCTGGGAAAGACTAGTAAAGAGGCAGTGTGGGACTATGCTTCTGGGCTTTGGTTTCAGAATTATATCATTGTTTGTGGTGCTTTAGCTTTCTGACAAAGGTTAATATTGGTGGTCCCAAACAGAAGAAAACAAGGAGAAATAGTTCTCTTTTCTTGTTATTGTTGAATCCAAAAGATTTTCTTCTTTTTCCTCAATAAATTAAAAGAAAAGGTTAAGCCGAGATTAATTTCCTTTTTGTTGCCTTTTTTAGAGAAGCAAAAAATCCAACTATTGCTAGACTCTTCAGTGTTTCAGACAGACAGACTGGTAGGAAAGACATTGGTTTACATGCAGCTTTTCTATGCTAAAATCAGCTAAAACAGCACCCCCGGACACTCTAAAGGGCCTGGGAGTGACTTGGGGACATCAGCCCTGTCTGACCAAGGTTGCAGGCAAGCCCCACTTGCAGGATGCCCTGCAGACAGTGTGGGGTCAGAGAGGGCTGGAAGGATGAAGGGGTGGAGGGGTGATGTCTCCAGCCTCCAGTCATCCAGCTGCTTGTGGTTTTTCAAGCACCGGTTATGTTGATCGAGAGCAGTCCCAGAGTGACGGGATCATTCTTATCAATCTGCTTTCTGCTTCCATTTGCTACACAAAAAAGGCTGTAGCTGCTGTCCTTGAGTTTGCTGATGTCTCGTCACCACTGTCAGCCTGTCTTACTGGCTGAGTGAGGGCAGATTCCTGGCTCTGGGAGCATTTTTTTGGAGGGTGTCTGTTCCCTGGCACTTTCTTCTTCCACTATACGTCCTCTGTTTATGTGTGTGTATGTGTGAGAAGAGGGTGATATCTTCTCCCTGGCTTATGTTTAGGTACACTACAGTTTTGATAGGTAAATAATTCTGTAAAAACACCATTAAAAAGTTCAAGAGCCTTCTCATTAATTTCTTTAACTAATTTTATCATTATCAGAATACTGTTCTGGTCCATCCATAACCTTCAGGGAACTAAGCCTTTTTTGTAACTGCCTCAGAATTAGTATTGTGGAATAGGTCTAGTGCCTCAAAATACTTCAAATATTATAGGAATTGCTTTCCTCCACTAACGATCCATATGGGTTGTCTGTTGCTTTTATATTGCTTTATACTATTTCGTATGTTGACTGTTAATCTTGATCATCCCATATAAAAAGAAAAAAATATAAAAATTATCTTTTCATCTGCTACATTAAAAAAAAATTTTGAAGAAAATCCTCTCGGGGTTTCTACTGGTTTACACTGGAATCTTGGTCCTCTATTATATATACAGATTGTTATCCTCTTATGGAACAAAATTTAAAGTTAAAGAAGAATTTGGATTTTCTACTGAGCTGAAAGAAGTTACATTGATTTCTTTCAAACGGGACTTGTTTACTGAAGCAAAATAAATTTCAGAAATGGAACTAAAAATCTAAGTTAGAATGACTTAGAGGGAACCAAAATAGACGCTGAAGTTAAGCTAGAAAGATTTTATTCTGATATTTTCTCTTTTTTTACTGCATATTACATCGAATTGTACTTTATCATTTGTAGGCAGAGGAGATGAGGAATGCAGTATGGTCAGTTGTGCAGATATTTGGAAGAGACAATATACATATTGGAGTGAACCTCACTTGCCACCTTCTACATAAGCTGATGTTCATTTAGCAATCTTCATAGTATAAGCCTCTCACAAGAGGAATGTCACATTCCTCATCTGCAGCATTCTTAAAAATTTGTCTTGCTGTCAGGCTGTTTTAGGTTTTTAATAGGTGCATAAAATCTTACAGACTTGTAAATCTCCTAAAACATTCACATGAATAATGCAGAAGTTAAAATTCACATGGGTGAGAAGTTTCACAGATAAGAGACCATCTACTAAGAAAGCATGTGGTTGCCCTGTGAGTGCAATTGGAGTTGTAAACATTATCTGGTAAAAGTGAGGTTTCCTGGGGCTGCAGTAAGTAAAGCCTGTTACATCTTCTGGTATTAATCATAATAAGTGTTTTATCTTTGGCTGTCATGTTTAGTTTCTGCATGCAATTTACCTCTCAGGCAAGCTGTTCACAGTATCGGCCAAGCTTATCTCTGAACTTACGGTCTTCAAGTACCTAAATGTATTTCCACCCGAGTTCCCACAGTTAATGTGACAAAAGCCAACATAAGTGCTATTTTAAGATCGCACTGCATCCCTTCGCAGAAAAATAGTGTTGCTTGTATTCTGATCACTCCTATCAACCAAAGTAAAGCTTAACTGCCTTTACTAGTCCTACACTCTACTGTAATTTTATTATGAGCTATTTTCAGACAGACTTTCTGTACACATGTAATTTATCTTGACTTCAAATGTCCCTCACACGTGTTATCTCCTGTCCTCTAAAGTGCCTCTACTGCCACAGGACTTCCACGTACAAAGCATGTCATTATCTGCCTGACTCTAAAGGTATGTTTAGCAAGATGCAAAAGCTTGGAGGAAACACATGGTCCCTCTCCCAAAAGGTCTACCAGCAAAACAATCAAATTGCTTCAGGAGATCCAGCAATAGCCCTCTGAGAGGAACGGAGGAAAAAAAATATGCCTTGATCAGTTTTGTGAGTGGCTTTATTTGCACGATGAATCCAAAATGATATGGAGAAAGAGGTCAAAGATTAGATAGCTCTTAATATTCTACTCTGCACGACCCCATCTCACTGCAGTACTCTCATGATCTGCTAATAATCCTTTATAATTAAGCTTCCAGCCTAATATTAAAATGTAATCCACATGAACACCAATCAGAGCATACAGCAAGAAGTGAAGTGGTTACCACTTTGCGTTATGCAAGGCCAGCACTATGCAGTTTTAATTTAAAATCTTTAAAACGTTTGGCCCATGATGTAAAGACAAGTTTCACTTTTGATATACACGAATACAATACAACACATCTAGTTCAGACCTGCTCCTCTGACACTTTGCCTGCACGATGCTCGCCAAAAGAATATTGAAACATTGCTACTGTGAAAATGGAGACTGCGCTTGATAGCTACCTTGACATTTACACAGAGCATGAATGCCAAACAGATTTTGCAGCAGCCCATAAAATAAATGGCCTGGGTTCATAGTTGGTAAACTTTGTATTTGGCCTTCTGGATTAGGTTCTATATGCAATCTATATGCTTGTGTCATAGTAATCGCCACCACAGGAGAGTCTTCTTTTCTCCTTGCATTGGTGTAACTCTATGCACTCAGCTGAAGTTACAGAGCTACAGCAAATGTGACATGATGTAACATTTTACTCTGTGTTTCTATCTATTCCATTTTCATTTCTTACTGCAGATTCTCTCTGTGGATTCTTACACCCTTAAAACACTTTCAAATTAGTTGTCATTAGTGTGATTGGGCTATTCTATATATTAAAATGGATGGTTACCTTTCCTCCTCTTTTTCCTTTGCCTAAAACTACTCATCAGGACTCTCCCCTGTTAAAATACTTGTATTGTGAACAATCTACTTTTTGCTCTTAAAAATGCAAAAAAAAATTAACAGTCCAATATACTAGACCACTGTAAGAGAACCAACTTTTTTTTTGAATTGAGGTAAATATTTGGATGTGCCAGTGCCTTTAGTTCAAAACATTCTTAAGCTAACTATTCCTATGAAATTGCAGAACATAAAATGGAAACCAAGTTGCAGCTGTAAGCACCTAGAAGAGTTCAAGGGAAAGTGCAGTGGGAGTATTAGTTCATAGTAATCTTTTGATTGGCTTTTTCAGGTAGAAAAGGACAGTTTTAGTTATGAGTTAGGCTAGAATAAGCCTATTGTGAACCAAGTAACACACAGTTTTTTCCATTTGAATAAAACAGGAAAGGACGGCAGCTTGAGAGGCTGATAGTTTTTCTCATTTCTTTGAGGAAGCTTTGCAAACTAGCTAAGAATGTTTTCCACTGATGACATGTTATGGAATTCTAAACATCTAATTAGTGCCTAGAGAGCTGACTAACTAGGAACTGCCAGTGATATTAATATCTAATATATATTGCTTTAATTAGCCAAATCCATAGGTCAACATTAACACTGATTTTCCAGTCCTGGAAAACTCCATTCCAGAATTTGACACTTGGGTTCCTACAGCTGCCAGGCAACCTCCCTGAATGGCCAGGGCAAACTGAGGCAAGAGGGTGAAGGGCATGAGGATGGATATTGCTTTGAGCAGAAAGATGGGTTGCCAAACGTTGTCCACGTGCCATTGTAGAGTGGAATTGCTTTCCAATTTTGGAAGGAACAAGTTGTGACAAGAGAAGCTTTATGTCATCAATGGTGAGATTGCCAGAAAGGATGCAAAGGACATTTCAGAATAGAAAGGCACAACAGAGAACACTTGCAGCAGCTATTGTGGCTGGGTTTACTGCTTTAAAGCCAACGTTACTTTTCTCACACTCTGGTCTCCTTTGACTTCCAGAACAGATTACAGAAACGATGATAACTGTTATTGCCTTTCAGCACTATCTTCTTTTTTAAGGTTTATTTTCTTTACAAGAAAAAGAGCAAAAGAGAAAAGGAGCCCATGAAAGGAGAGAGCAAGCAGACAAAAGAGAGAACACATGCTTACTTCCTTAGGCATGTTACTGTATTGAAAGTCACATTAAGTTTTAATTTTGTTTCCGACTACTTCCTTCGCTGTAAAATCTAGATGAAACTATAGGAGATAGAAGGAAACTAAGCTAGAACCATATTTTCAGGAGGGGCCTTGAACTAAGCATGGGAAGTAGCCTGGCCATGATTTTTCAGGGTACTGCATGATGATGGCACGGTAGGCAGGCTGTTCATCCCTTACTGGAAGAAATGCACTAAAGTTTTTCTGTGTTTTTAATATTAATCCTATATTTACAAAGCAATACAATAAAATATATGTGGTATATTGCAATGCCAGGAAAATATTTGGGTTTTGTCTGTAAGTAATTAGAATTAAGTTGCTTTAAAAATGTGAAGAGGTGTATTTCCAAGAACACGTGTAGATCTGTGATATGATTTCATAGTAGCACAATAAAACAAAAATTAATGGATTTGGGTATACATAAAATGTAAACTAATATATTAACCTAATTTAAATCAAATAAATCCTTATTTACTCAGTGATTGCTGTCTCTGTAGTTCTCATGATGTATCATTTCATGTAATGTATTTTCACTGCAGTTAGTGAAAATGTTCAAAGTTTAAAGACAATGGCTAGTAAAGATCATGGCTAGTACATGTGCTGGGGGAGTTAATAAAAGTAGTGATGTTTTCTTAAATTGTAAGTAACCTCTGACTAGGATGTTAACTTGCTCTGCATATATTATTAATGTGAATCATGTTAATGGAAAAAGTTGCAGCCAGGTATTATTAATTAGATTAGAGAACAAAACAATAAATGCTTGATGCAGTAATTTTGTTTACCTGCCTGATCTTAAAATACGTATGATTATACCTTGTACCACAGTAAAAAGAAGGAAACAATGAAAAAGTTTGTAGTGGAGAAGGCAAGAGGCAGACTTGAGGTGAGTAACAAAGAGGTTAGCTATTGATGGTGTGGAAGATGATTTGGTTTTGGAGTAGTTTCCCACATTTTTATGCTCATGTACTGGATTGCACTGCAGTGTCCCAGAGTGAGCAGACCCTGGTGATTCTTAAACCCATGCAGATATGAAGTAAAAAAAGAAAAGGGAACAAGGAAAGTGTATCCTTGTCTTTCCTGCAGTGACTAGTAGATCTACCTTAGCATAGTAACTGAGAAACCTATCTATTCCTCCAGTATCTCTGAGGAGACAGAAGTGAAAGCAACAGGAGTTTGCCAAAATAAGGACTGGATTATGAGTATACAAAGACCTAAGTATCAGACTTAATTCTGGCAAACCAAAATGGCTGCTATTATCAACCTCAATTCTAGAGTGTCTTCAAGTTATAAGCCAAGATTGTCCTGGCTTTGTATTTAACTTGGGCTGACAGAGCTGACAGGAACAAATGGTTAAAAAGTCTAAATTTTTGTTATAAAAGCTAGAGAAGGAAATATTTCAGCTAAACCTTGAAAACTATTGTTTCTTGTATTACCCTAACAGCTAGTAACAGATGGGAAGGGAGGAAGGCTAGAGATAAACCAGAAGTGCTTCAAAGGCTGTGCGTGAATGGGTGCAGGCGGACCCACGCTCTTCTGCTTCAGGCTGGTCATGATGCAGCCATGGTAAGGGGATGTAAGGCTGCATTAGTAGAGGCCTGTGCCTCCATAGGGCACAGAGTTGTTGCGATAGGGCTGTGCAGCAATTGCCCAGCAGGAGTCCGCGCCCATGCTGGAGCACTGCCGCATGCAAAGCCTTTGGGAAGCCCTGGTCCTCTTATGTGGCTGCCTCATTTTAGAAGCCTGTGTCACGAGCGTTACTGGCTGATGTAGATGGTCTAATCTCCATAAAGAGGACATAGGGATGTGAGTCAGCTGAACTACAGCTCTGCCTCCTGTGACGGCACTGACAGGTAGAAATACTTCAGGCGTCAGATTAAACATTACAAGACTGAGGCATGTGTTAATTTTCTTTTTTATTGAAACTATGACTTTTCTACAACATAGACTCTCCATGCACAAAAATGTTTACTATAAATCACTGTTTTTCTCCTCTTGTAAAAATGCTAGAAGTTCCAGGAAAAAAAAGACAGATCTGAGCACTGGTTCATACTGGGATGAAGAGTCCAAGTTACTAGGGACAGGGTGTGGCTAAGTGGGAGATGAGGAATGACAAAAAGATTGTAGGGGACCAGAGCATAATGATCTGCCTCCTAAGTAAAGACCTTGAATTCAAAAGTGTTGATGTTATGCTTGGCTCTGCAACCTTAACTTCCCTTTCTTATCAGTTTGCTTGCTGGTGTGTATGGATCTATAAGTAGAGCCCTACCAGATTCAGACATTCATGCAAATATTTCTTCTGGCAAGTAGACTTAAAACTAAATTTCAGTCTGACTCTGCACTTGATAAATTGTATTAAAAATATACAGCAGACTGAATCTGTGAATTTTTATGTAGAGCTTTTTAAATATTCTAAACTGTTACTTAGTTCATATTTTCTGAAAACCTGAACTGAGGTTTGCTGCAGGTTTTCTGTTCTGACTTTCAGACTGCAAGACATATTCTGTCTCTGCTTTCTACAGTTTAAGATTTTCCTGCCAATTCCGTGTAGAGCTCCGTCCTCAGGGAAAACACTATAGGATAGGCGGTTTGTATATTTTTAAGCTTTTCCAACTTACCTTTTACTCAGTGCATGAACCAGTGAAAATTAAATTAGTAGAAGGCCTTACTTTTGCTGCTATAGACTTCAGACCAGGTTCTAAGTGTTATTTCATTCCTATAAAGTTTGTGCCCTTTCCCCCTTCAGATGTCTTGACCAAAATGAAAATCCAAATAACAATGAAATTACTTTTAGTGCTTCTCCTCTCCCTGCCTCCTCCCCCTTTTGCCCAATATCAAGAGGTTAATGAACCGAGACCACACTGTTTAGATTTTGTACCAAGTACAAAGAAATATGTGGTGAATAGCTGATAAGTGGCATGATCAATAATAGGGAAACATCTTCCAGCTGGTGTTATATAAAGGAAAAATTATCAACAAAGACCCTGGCATTGTCAACGTTGGTTTGTAATATATTGATATGTTACAGATTAGTCACTGCATTTTAAACAATTGTAATGTTGACCACTGAACCATGTGTATTTGGATCATCAAACACACTAAAACTCCATTTCTGAGTGTAATGGCAGACCTTTAAGTTGTGCCTAATGAACTTCTCTGTAGCATAAACTTAGTAGCTTTCCAACAGACCTTTTTTCAAACATTGCTTGCCATTACGAACCTTGTTCAAAACAGTAAGTACAAAAGCAAAGAGGTGTTTCAGCTTAAAAGCAGGATTTCCTTGGTAACTGAGGTATGGTTATTTTTAAATAAATTTGCTTAGTACCCTGAAGACTGAATGCTATTTGGCAATCATGAACAAAATTCCTGAGCAGCAGCTCTGTAAGTTCTAGTTTAACTCCTGTGGCACTATATTTTGATGAACAAATGAGATACCCGAGTTTCTGGTGCTGTGTGCATTTAATGCAGCCTAAGAACATTTGCAAAATGTAAGTTTTTTTAAAGTATTTTGAGAAAGAAGCAATATCTTAAAGGAGAGATCCTATGAGTATAACACTGAAATTTGTTATGGAACAGTATGGAATTTCTTTTGCATTGGTATTTCACTTGTAATTAATGTAGAAAAGACTAAGGCTAAGCACAGGCATGTGCTTTTATATGCACAACTTTGTTCTGTATGAATTAATGTCCCAAGAGGATTCATGCCTTCTAGACACTGAGTAAATTCTTGGTCCTATGAAAGTTTTGCTATGGACTTGTAAAGAGTCAGGATTTTGTAAAAGCAAAAGTAAAAAAGGTTGTTTGATGTAGGCTGATTTTTCCAAAATCCATTCACAATTTTACCTTTCCAACTCTTCTTTAACTAACAATGAATAAATTACTTGAAAAAAAAGCCTTTATAAGGAAGAAAATGAAAAGTTCTGACATTGAGCAAAATTATCTCTCAGAGAGATAAGATATATCTTTTAAACTACTGCCTTCTCCCTGACAAAAGTTGTCAACTCCCCAAAGACAAACTACTGTCTGAGACCTTAATGAACTTTTCTGTCAACAAAATAACTGTTGTTTTGATATGAGCTGGGAAAAAAAGCACAGGTAATGAAAAAAATTTGCTTTTAGTTATTTTTCGGATCAGTTTATTTTAGAACTAACTAATATTTTTGCCAAGTATTTGTTTCTTTATTGCTTAAGTAAGGGCTTGTGGGGATCTAAAAATAGCAATGACAGCAAATTTAAAAGCTCATTAAGGATTAACATTGGTCATTACATGAAAAATAGGGAAAGTGTTAGAATGAGTAACACACCTAGAAAGAGTGGGATTTTAAAACTCCCTGCATTTAAAAGCAGCAAGAGTATTTTAAACATCTCTGGAATCTGTAGCATTTATAAGATCTATTTATTAGCTGCCACAAGCACAACACTTCTAAGAATGAATAAAACCATTTAAACATTTCCCAGGACTCCTGAGACGGAGGTGTGTGCTTTGCATGTATATGTAAAGCATAAATATGAATGTGTGTAAGTGAGTGGGAGGGAAGAAAAATTTTCCCTTCTTCCTCTCAAGAGAACGCCTGAAATTTAATTGAGGTAAAATAAATGTTCTTATCAGAAGGCACGATAGACCTTCCCAGTTTTGTTTGTGGCAGAGTTCAGGAGCCCTCCCCATGACTTACTCTACCTTCCCCCACTTCAGATATTAACCTGGACATCATGCCTTCCAAACAGTAAATGAGCTGTGCGATGTTTTATTACATTTCTCATGTGGCTAAGCTTAGTGTGGCTTTTAAGTGTTCCTCGGTATGCCGTGCTTACGCAAGTTATTTTCTGCTGTGGATTGTTGATGCTGCAGCAGCAGATAGAGTGATGTGCCTTGAATTCCAATGAGGAGAAGGCGTTGGTTTATTTTGGTTTTTTGAGTACAGAGTGAGTATTTTGCAAAGATTTGTAACTCAGATTTTTCTCTATTTCAGGCTGAAAGCATTAGAAATTAATTGGTTTAAGTGCTGCTGGGAAATAATTGTATGTCTTTAGAAAGTAAAGTAATTTAAAATGTTGTTATTTATAAAGTATGTTGTTTATGAAAATCTGTTTTAGCTAGTGACTTATATTACGTTCAGTGTGGATCACTACAAATACAAATGAACAAACAGAAACCCTAGAGCACTGAAAAGCTAATTTTTATGAAAGTGGACAAAAGCAACGGGTAGAAAGTTTGCCATCAAGAACCTCAATTGTAACTAAATTAGACTTTCTTTCGTTGTACTAAATTATTTCTGATCTTGTCCTTACAATTAGGGGAAATTTATAAGCAATGAGGTGGGCAATTGAAGTGATGTGTATATTTTCTCAGACTCCTTTAGGAGATTAAAACCTTTCAGTGTGTTCTATCCATCTGCTTATTTATTGCTTGTATTATTTGAAGCAATCCTTTCCTCTTCTAGCAGTGATGCTTAGATCCCTAGTTCTTAAGGGTTGTGTATGAAACAGATTTTAAGGGATCCAGCCCTGATTAGAACAGTTAGCCTGTTAACGTCCTATGTATTTACAGTGGATTATTTGAAGGGAAGCAGGGGTTAAGTCAGCAGGTCTCTCGGCTTCCCCAGGGGTTAACCTGGCAGCCTGTTTGGCACACACAGGAGGGCTGACAGGTAGCAGGATTTGTCTAAGCAGTGTGCATGAGAGCCAACAAGGAAAACTGAATGCTCTGGATTAGTTTTGGATTATGTTGTCAGAGTGAAGCCTGACGGACAAACTGCAGAGGAATAAAATGCAATCTGTTTGGGGAAAGAGACAGCGTGCATAGCTTTCATTTTTCAAGAAATGACAAGAAAAATCATTAATAATTTGTAAATCCATGTCCATTAACTTTTCTCTTTGTTATCCCAAGACAGTCTTTTTAACATGATTTTGCCACTGTTCTATATCTGTTCTTTCTTGTGACAGATGGCAAGATAAATATAAAATTGCAATAGTACAGTACAAACCATAGGGAAAAATATCTAGAAATCGTAACACCTGGGATTGCTTAAGGTGGAATATTGGTGGTGGGGAGGTGTTCTTTCTCTGTTTTTTTGTGGTGAAAGATAAAGTTTAATACAGTTTACATATTTTTCCTATTCTATAGTTTCCTTTGTGTGATCATAATTTATTTCAAAATATTGGAAGCTACATTCCATTATTTTTTCCATTAAAGCAATTGCATTACCAATATTGCTAACACAATTTATTCCCCGTTTTTCTCAATCTGGTTATTTCATTATTTTACTGTTCAAGTACTTAATGTTTTACAGGAGGGGAAAAACACTTTTAAAAAAAAAACAAAACAAAACCCAAACTTCCCCCCCCCCCAAAAAAAAAAGAATTGCATCATTTTTCATTGAAGTAGTGTTTGTCCTTGCAAATGTCACTTAGTTTGTTAACAATGACTTGTTTGGCTGCAGAAGAATAGTTCCTGCTCATGAACTTCAGTCAGATTTGATTTTCAGAAGGTTACTGGGGGGGGGGCAGGAGGAGGAAGGAGGGAGTCCTACAATTACTTTTTGTAATAAAAAAAGGAACACACTAAATGTAAGCTGGCAAATAAAATGTAATTAAGGACCAAATAAAGTCAGGGAAAGACTGTGAAAATTATTGCAGACTTGATCTTTGTTAGTCAGGTTTATACCAGATTTGTTCAGTTTTCGCACATTTTCTTTATTTTTACCAAAATTCCAAAGCCGTTTTACGGCATCCTTAATACAAGAAAAAACAATTCATCAGTTGCAGCTCTTTGGATTATGTTATCACTGGGGTGTTAGCAAAGTAAAACAATAAATGTATTAGAACTAGAATTGTAATAGTACAGCCAAATAATTTGCAGGAAAACATTTATGTCATAGATTATTTTTTTTTCTGCTTATGAATTATCCAAATGTAGAATCAATGAATTTGGTTTTGGAAGAGTACAGTAAACATTGGCTCTGAATTAATCTTGGTCTATGTACCTCTGTATGCAGATTTTGTGGCTATTTGCTATATCAAATTTGAGGTGAATTGGGTTAATTTTCGGTGAAATGTACATTAAGTTTCTGTCTCCTAATCAGTGATGTAAGAAAGATTTTGGTTCTAAGTATGAGGAATTGCTGTAGCCAACTTTTACTTATCAGTGTAGAATTTGCTTTTGGTTATAACTCATCTTTGGCTAAAGGTAATACTGTATTTTCCCTTGCTGCAGTGAGCCCATGGAAACATTACACACCAAGGCATCTCTGTTGAGGTATAAAGTGTCGTGTTCATAGGCGGTTGTTACTGTTCTGATTTCAATGTTTAAAATTGTTGTTTTGTGCAAGTTAAATGCTAATTTCCAATTGCCTGGTAGCAGCATTGTTTAATAAGGGAAAAATAGAGGGGTTCGTAATAAGGTCTTTGTAGAAAATTTCTGCAGAGTACCTCTTGGCTGAAGGAAGGGGAAAGAAGGAACTGCACAGCTGTTCCCGTGCCACAGTCATCTCCCCTCAATTTAAAATAGTGGCATGGATGATGTAACAAAATTTCACTTTTTAAATATTAGATGCTACAACAGTGTGTGTGCCTATATACATCATCTTATTCATAACGTAATCTCAGGACACTTATCTTCCATATAATCCTTTTGAAGTGTTTGTTGGCTAGCTGGGACTGAGAGTAAGCAATTGGTAAAAACATCTCCTATAGAGTAAAACGTTTATGCCCAAACCCATCCTGACTCATTCCTGCACCTCATATATGCTGTTGGCTGACTCTAGATCTTTGTAACTGTTCCCTTAATAGGAAAAACCAGCACAGAGTAGAATTCAGGCTGGATTAATTCGGGCCATGTTCCATGTCAAATTTTAAAACGTTAAATATTCTTTTAATATTAAGCATGTGCTTCGTTGCTTGTCTGACTCAGGGTGGCTAGACTTTGCCCTGGAAGCACTGCTGGTGGTGCATTTTATACTCATTTTGCACCGAATGGATAGAAGTCTTGCAAAAGCCATGTAATCTCTCTGGGTTTCTCTTTCCCCTTGAAAATAGTAATAGTCTTTCATAGAAGTTGTAGAGACTGAAAATTATGCTTTGGGATTTTTTTCTGGATAAAAGTTCAATGATTTAATTTTACATAGTTGTCAGTGCTTAAAACTCATCAAGCTTTTTGAAAGTAGTCATATTATACGTTCATCTCTAAAATTTCAGTCCAGATGAAAATTTTAGTGGCATTATAAATCTTTGTTCTAGTTATGGCTATTCATTAAGAATTCTTCTACAAGTGTTTTTTTTAACTATTTTGAAATGACCAGACAATTAGATTGGGACAGCAATGCAGTTTTGTGTGTCACCTTAAAGGTAAAAGTACCTGGAAGGAGAGCACTAGAGTAGCAAGATATGTTTAAAAGGCACAAAAAAAAATAATTGTTTGCTACAGATATATTTTGATTTCATAACCAATTTTCCACAATGAGGAACATTTATTTTCTTGCATTTCTTGCATCCTTTTCCACTAATATAGGTATTACAGGTTTGCATTTTTAAATACGGTATATCATCAATATAGTTTGTGTACAAAAGAACTAAGAGAATTTAGTTGTTTATTAGTGTGTTTCTTTAGACATTCACAATATCCACATTCACAAGCTTGAGCGTTTGAACTAGTGAATAGGCCTGGGACATTTTTCATCCTGCATGTTTCAAAGATAGCTTATAAACGTCTCCATAATCTGTAGCTGTCAAGTGGTTATTTCATTTATTGCTGAACTAGAGTTAAAACTCAGCAAGTGTACACAATACTTGGGGTCAAAGAAAACTGCAGAAATATACAGGCATAGATGCAGTATAACTTACGTGAGGAATTTAATTAACAGCTGCTCACAGTAATACAAAGCAATAGCTAATGGTGAATGATAGTCAAGACATCAATATCTCTCTACAGAGAAAAGCCACCAGTTCTGTTAGCACAGCATTTTATGCTATCTTTTAAATTAATCAGTCCCTCAAGCTCTCCCAGGAAAGAATACTGCCTAAGTAATGGCTAGCAGGAGCTGCATGTTGCTATTCTTTGTCTTTCCTGAAGACAGGTCTATTCCAGGCTTGCATAACTTTTCAGAACTGATGGTAATCACATCACAGTTTTCTATGGCTGCAAACCATTATTCCATGGGAATAAAAACAAGAGAAATGCTGTTAATTCTGTTACTCAGCTTTTAAGCCTGTCCACTTTGGGCCAAGTTGTCTGACCAAACTTGGATTAGTCATTGATTTCTTTGTCATGAATTTATGGGAAGTGACAGAGTGCAATAAAAAACTTCAGAATGCTCCTGTCTGTGACATTAGTAATAGCAACTTTAGGAAAACTTTAATATCCTGTTCCCCTTTTCATATAGGAAAAGTTAGACAATAACATATAGACATAACTGCAGTAGTAAATTATCAAGAGGCATAAAGTTTTAATGGAAATAAATCCATAAAACTATTGCATATATCCTCCTGTTCTAGGGGAATAAAAGTCTGCATGACTTATTTATATGAAAGCGTTTGTTAGGTATGTGCACTAAAAGAACTTTCCAAGCTACTGAAAGAATATGACTTCAGTATTGTTGATGCTGCTTTTTAACAAGTTGTGATGCAAAGAGTAAGCAAAAACCCTAAGTATTCCCTCAGTTGATTACATATTGATTTTATAGATTTTATTGATATCATATTTTATTCTGCATCCTTGATTCTGTGAGGTTTAAATTACATTGTTGGTTCCAAACCTCACCTCAAAAGAAAGACCTCTCCCAGCATTCAGTTCATTAATGTCTTTAACCCGGTCTCCTACTGACTTCTGGTATGTCCCTTTAGGCAATTGTTAGGCATAAGAACTTATTTCAGAACTAGAACTATACTTCTGCTTTGCTCTGTTGCAGGTTGCATGCAAAGAGTCTCTTTATCTCTACGTGCGTATAATAAATAGGGTGATGATCAAATATCCTGATTGTGTAGCAGTGCAGGCTCTGTCCTGGTATTTTAAGGACTTATTTCTGGACACTGTTTTTGTCCTGGATTTATCAGGGAAATTGACTTTTACCATCTGGTTACACTTGCAGTACACAAGCAAGAGCTGATGCATTCCCAGAGCTTTGCTAGAAGCCCATGAGAGAAGAGCCTACGTGAGCAGGAAAGAGCTGTGCACCCTCAGGTGAAGTAGCGCAGAGGAAAGTGTCCCCTCTCATGCTATCTCTGTTAGCTTCCATGGCCTAACATGAGAGGTGAGTTTTCAGTATGTAACACCACAACCTTGTGGTCCATTCTTTTAGAATTTTATTCTTAATCTGACCACCCTAAACAAAAGCTAGAGAGACGCACTCTCTCAATAGCCACATCAAAATGTTGTAGTCTCAAAATTAGTGCTGAGAGCCACAGTGGAAATAGAAGAGTATTTTGTCTGTATGTGATGGTGGTGCAGGTTTTGAGTCCTGTTTGTTGGAGGAACCACAGCCTTAATGATGCTGTGAGCTGAAAAGAGCCTAGCTCAGATTTGAGACTCCAGTGCTTTGCAAGGTGGTAAGTGAAAGATAGCACAGTTTTATCTGTGAAAAGAGCAGATATGACATTGTTGTGACAAAAATAGCATGAGCTAAAAGAATCACTTCTTACAGAAGTGCGTTTCTGTCTCTCTCTCCTTCCTCTCTCTTCTTTCTCTACAGTTTTTCAAAAGAAAAGCGTGGTCACCAAAATGCTTTTCAAAAGTTCACAAATTTTTCTGACTTGAGTCAGAAAAAAAACGTTTGGAATACAAGTGTGAAATATCACATCCAACATGTTACGGGAAAGTCATCTCTACTGTTCACACACAGATCAATGCAACCAGGCTCCTCTGGGCTGTGCTGTGCATTGGGCTGTGCACTGACAGTGCTTTTCTGGTTTTGAATTTTCCTGCATCCGAGTCTTGCATCTCCCAGATCTGTCACAGACTTTTTCATCTTCATTATCCTCTTAATGATACCAAATTCATAATGCATTCTTTCCAACCTTCCCATTTCTACATCTAAACATAAACACACAGGATAGATTTAGTTCATGAGTTGTAAGAGCGTGTGGATGATGCATCTATACTTCCTCTCTTAGCTTTGTGGTATTTCTCTGTATATGCAGGCCTGAAAGACTCTGAGTGAGAGAACAGTCTTTCAATATTAGCTTTTTTATATATAGCAGCCTTCCTGCATTTACAGGTCATCCAAACTCTACTTAAGCAGTGACATCCAGTGCACAGGTTTGAGAGGGCTTGCAGGGTTAATTCTGTCATTACTGTGTTGACATGAGGCATGTTACAGCTTTCAGCTGAAAATGTTACTTGTAATCTTTTAATCCCAAATTAGGTCAACATTTTATCAAGTTAATCTAACATGAAGATTAATTAGGCTAGTTAACACGCGAACAGAGGTTATTTGTTTTGAGTCTACATTTAATCAAGGAGTTAGTCCTTAATACAATAGACAGCCTGCCCCCTAACCCTAGCTGCAGCTCATTCCATCATTTTGATATCATGCACTGTTTAGGACATAAAATTAGGAAAAGGCCAAATTTAATTTCTTATTCAATCCACCCACAACCTCGATTGAAATAAAACCAATGCTTTGTACTATGAGAGAGAAAGATTTAAAAAAATTGTGTAGATATATGAAATTAAATGTCATAGATTAATAATTGGGGGGGGGGGAATGCTCTGATATTTATTTTGAAATAATTCCATAGCTTTCCAAGATAATTCTTTATGTAAGAATTATCAGCATTTGAAACATGTAAGATGCACAATGTTTTCTGAAGCAAGATTGATACTACCATTAAATCCTTAAGGCTACAAAATGCAGAATGGCAGAAAAAAACTGTTGAGAGAAATGTGCCAGGCAAAATGGAAATTTTATCAAGAGAGTTTCTCAGGTCTTCATTGCAGTCTCTCTCAAAATCAGACTGTCTCAATAGCTAACACTATGCCTGTTACAGTGCCAACCTGAGACATAAGAACCCTGGTTTGGACTAAGCCACTGGCCCTGTTGTGCAACAGGTTTTTGACTCAGTCTCTCAATCTCAAGTAAATTTTGGTAACCAGCAGACAACTAGGAAGTATAAGGAAAAGGAAGTTTCTACACTTTTTTAGAGTATTTACCATTCTGAAAACTGTTTCCCAGCATAGGGGAAAGCACTTTCCAGTTTTGTGGGTTTATTTCTATAGCCAAGGAAGCTGGTTTTGACAGTAGTGAAAGAAAGTATTTTTTCCCTGGGACAGGATGTCTTTTAATAAGAAATTTTAGTTCTACTAGGACACTTGAAATTACCTGCTGCAATCATGCTGTCTTTTGTTTTTCTTTTCATTACCTGCAAAACTTCTTGCTCTTGTAGTGTTTTGAAGAGTAAGAACAATGGCATAAGCAGAATGGATAAAAGTATTCGAGTGGTTTCTTTCTTTACCATTTTCACACCATATCCCTTCCAAAAAAATACTATTCAGTATAGTTACTCTCAAATTAAATACCCAAAGGAGGGGAGAAAAGACAGTTTGTATAGAGGGAGGTGGCATAAATCTGCTAACAGGGGTCATTAGACCGGACAAATGCCTTTCTCCCCTGAGTTTCCTAGATAAGGAGAACCTATCTAGTAGTTAAAAATTCCGAGAGTCATTCTGGATAGCATTACCGACCCCCCTGGGTGTTGCTGCAGAGTTCATGCCCTGTTTCATCAAATACCCAGTGACATTCACCAGGGGCCATGCTAATTATAGGGATTTAGCAGACAATGTCTAAGAACATTTCATCACAAAATAGCATGTCTTTGTCTACAAGTATTGGTTTGTTGATGTGCTAAGTTAGCAAAAAAATGGAGGTAAAATGATTCTGCAGTTTGTTAGTGTGTCTTTACAGCAACATTAATCAACATATTGAAATGTTAAGATACAATCTCCCATGCATTTAGTGGCAGCAATACTGTGCTATTTTGCAATTACATGGACGAGAAAGGCTCAAGGTAGCTTAAAAATTCATGGATTATACATTAGTTCAATGACTTCTAACCCAATTGTTTTAATGAGCTGCATGGTTGATTCACTATAAAACATTTTTCCTGGGCAAGAGTTAGGCAACCCTTGTCTTTTACTTATGCCAGACCTATTCAGTAATCTCTTTACTGAAATCAGAGGCGAGGGGAGGTTGTATAAAGACAAGGGAGGAAAATCAGACTCCCATTTTGCTTCAAAGCCAGTTGAATCATTGTTTGATTCTCAGAGAGCAAAGCTGGTGATTAAGGAGTGAGGTCCCTTACTCAGGGCTGAGTGCAGAAACAGACATAAGCAACAAGTGCCTCAGAAAGCTGTGAAAATAGCCAGCTTCTGAACGGTGAGCAGCCTATGCCACTCATCTCAAAAAGCTATGAAGAGTAATACATTTTGTAACGCCCTGGGTAGAGAGGAGCCTAGTCCCAGAAGTCACATTGCCATTGTCACTGAAAGCCTCTCTTGGAGAGGTAGGTACATGACTCATTTCTTTTTAAAAATAAACATTACAAGCCATCCATTACTTGCAAAATGTTGGTAGTGATTGTGTGATATATTCAGTGTTTGGGTCCCACTCTGGCCTAGTCACTGCATTTCAATCCACACGATTTAATTCTATTTTTTAAAGGGAATAATGCCAGCAGAAAATATGCATTGCCCTATTCACAGCAGTTTATAGCATGGTGCTTCCTATGCTATCCAGGGAGCTGATGGACAGGAGGAGGGTCAAATCAGTACCACTCTAATGCTAAGAATACCCCAAGTGATGTGTCCTGTACAAAATGTGTACCTGCGCATGATTGCTAGGCATGCCAAAAATGTATTTTCTCCATCAGATCTACAAGGGGATTTATAGAAGGGAGTTTATTAACATAATTCAAACGATTCTAGGGATTATACAAAACCTAATCTCATTTTCTGTTTCCAGTATACTTCAAGTTGTTTGTACATTGTGGAATAACTTGAAATTAACAGTCAGTCTCTCTCTCTCTGACACACACATTTCTACTTACACATTGAATTTATTAATTTCTATTCATCAATTTACAGTAGTTATTATTGGTTTATTAAGCATTTATGTGTGGAGGTGACAAATGTCGGCCAGGTTGGACAGAGTTGCACAGGCTCAGTACAGACATTATAAAATGATCATACCTGCCTTTTAATGGGAGCAGTCACAAATATTTACTTGGTTAACAAAAATTTTGATGTGGACTTAAAATTAACTTCTGTGAAAGCATATGGATGTTCAGGACTCCTGAAAATTAACTGAACTACTTAAGCACCTTAGGAGAGTAACTTCTGGCTGGCAAAAATCTTTCAGATATATTAATGATGATGGAAATAGTAATGAGATAAATAGGCACAAATGATAAAGCAGAAGACCTTGAATTGACAAATAGCTCATGGGATGACAATAAAAATGGCACACATTGTAGAAATCACCTATCATTGAATTTCAGGAATGTTTGGCACTAGTAGTAGATATGTCATGATCATCAGGACGCTGTTGCTGTCTCCCTCTCCTCCCCCACCCCGCTTCCCTTTCCTGACCTTTCTTTTTCCTGTTATTATTGCCTTTTCTAGACTGAGACTCCTGTCCTTTGCCTTTTTATTTTTTCTGAGAACAGTTTCTAAGAGGCACATTTTTCTCATGCTCTACATTGTAGCATTTGTTTGCAGAGGTACAAGGGCACAAGTGACATGTTACTTGGTCTCCCATGGTAAGGCATAGAAGTGGGAAAAGACTATCTGATGGACAGTATTCTACATTCACAGAGGGTAAAACCCACAAACAGCATGTGTTTCCTTAGTGGTGTTTTATGGCATCTCACGCATGCAAGATTAAATAACCATATCATTTTTGTAAGTATCTTCTAAATTTTTATCCTTTTTATTAAATGGATGTGTCCACGACAGGTTGGAAATATAAGATATTTAGTTCCATGACAATTGGACTGCCCTTAGTATTTATTTCCCTAAGAATTTAGCCTCCATTTTAAAATCTTCTTGCAATATCCTATTATTGCAATTTATTTTCTTTTCAAGTGTGGGGAAAAGGTCTGCAGAGCATTTCTAGTGAGGTCACTGGTAGCTGTCAAATAAATGCATTGGCAGATATGTTCATGTTTAATGGCTCCAGGAAGTGTTACTGACAATTCTAATCATACAAGTTTTTACAGATACACTCAAACCCAGACTATGCAAGGTCAGTTCACATAGTCACACCAGGTTTCACTTTCCACGGTGTTTTTTTTTTAAAAAAAAAACTAATGAGCTCATTTGGAGATGTAAGAGCATATTACAGGTTAATGGGATTTTTTTTAATGCGAAAGACCATGCAGTGAAAATGCTAAGAGCCTGAGGTGAGGAAATGATTTCGAAATTATGGTGCTGAGAAGTCATTGCTTTAGTTAATAAACCAGAGAGTGGTTTGAAAACGTACAGGTTAATACTATTTGTATTTCCTCCTAAAATATTTCAGTATTGTCATCAGAGAGCAGAGTCTTTAATCAATTTATAAAGTCATTATTTTCCTATATTTCTGATCGGAAATGAACATTGTATATAAAGTTTTATTACAGGAGGTGTCCCTAAGCAGAACATCCATCTTGTTATGAGAGTCCCAGAGAGACTGCACTCAGTTAAACTCTAGCACAAATAGCCTCGTGCACAGCAGTCTCTGTTAAGGGAATGTACGCAATTTTATGAACGAGATTTTTCTAAAGCTTTCTGAAGTCAAAAGGAGTCCAAAACAAGTGTTTAGAAAGATAAGGAGAGGAAAAATTATTAAAAGAAAAAAAAAAGGATCATCTCAAAAGCCTTTTTCCTATGGGTATTTGTACAGAACCTTGTCAAATGCTGATTATGGCACTCACCTGTAGGATGCACATTTATTTTTTTCCAAACAAATTTAGTGCTTCAGTACACATTTGGTTAATGGGCCTCTGTGACATGGAAGTGCTACAGGGACCCATTGTCTTCATCTCTTCCTGCTGTCCTTTTAAGTCAATATTAGTTCATAGAGAAGTGCCACAGTGCAATTAATTTGTCCTTCCAAGAATTCAGATTCATAAATCAGCCTCTTTCTCCCTCTCTTTCTCTCTTTTTCTGCACGCTTCATGGTGAGGTAAACATTAGCGACAGCAAAAACTCGAAAGGTTGAAAGGTCTAATTCAGAAAAGGTTCCCCAAACAGGATGCTTATCTTAAACATACAAATTTATCCAAACCTTTGCAAGTTTACCTTTTTCCATGTGTCATTATGTTCTTTCCAACTCACTCAGTCTATACTCCGTATCCTCATATTGTTTTTTTTCTGATGGTTCTTTTTCTTTGATACGGATGAAATAATTTTTTAAAAAGCTACTCCAATCTTCATTGTACTGAACAGAATGCGAACATTTTCTGGATTCATTAAAGCTCAGATAAATACTTTCCTGCCTCTCTGTGACTGCCAGTAGTCCTCTTTAACCCTCTGTCTTGCTGAAATCCTTCCTTGTATCAGAGAGGCTGGCAATTTCCTCTGTGCAAGCTACTGTCTTCAGATCCTGTTCGTTCTTGGGAACCACAGGGAGACCTCAAGTGTTAGGATGTGAATGAAGTAGGCTACCAGAGAAGGTGACATGTCGGAGACATACACCTCATCAGTCACATCACACTTTAAGATCAGGGCATATATCAGGTCAGGTAACTCACTAGGTCAGGTTGGGGGGCGGAGGGAATGGAGTCTCTTGAGGTTTATAAGGTAGAAAGGAGAAGAGTGAAATGAAAGTGTCAAAAGAAAGGCTGGGGGGAAAAAAACAGATGAATCTCAAAGGACTGAGGCGAAAGATCTTAAAACAGAAAGAAACCAAATTTTTCAGGACTTTTTCAGAAATCCTTGACTCCTTCACTGATCTCTACTTTCATCTGTAATCTCTTATTTGTCAGACTCCTTCACCTCTCTCCCACAACTCCAGAGACACTTGCATCCTATTTTTGAATCTGATTCTTATTCTGCAACAGTGGAAGCTAGTGATAGAGAGAAGGTCTTGCCGTGACTTCTTCTCTCCTACTTTATTTAGAAATGAAGTCATTTTTTCATGCCTTATTCTTCCTGCCCCTTCTACCAAGAGTACAAGTAGAATTTTCTTCAGAGACTGGCAAATAAGACATAAGTAACATACTACTGCCTTAAATTTCTAGGTTCTGGGGTTCTCAGGTTTTGGTTTTTCAATTCAACACTTCTTTCGAGGCAGTGTTTCGCTTTGCTTTGATTTTGTTCTTTTGAGACTCTTTTTGAGGACTAGATTGCCAGCATTCCTGGATGGAAGTTATTCCAGTTAGAATCCACTTCTTGTGCTTTTCCTTAGTTGCTGTGGAATAAGCAGTAAGTGATAATAGCAGCAAATATTTCTAATGCTCTGCAGTTGATACTCGATCCTGATGAAATATATCTGATGAAACTTCCCACACCACCAAGTAACTTTTTGACATGTGTCATTATCACCAGACAGGAGTGATTTTCAGCATTTGATACAAGGGATTCTGTCTGTAATGGATGGGGAATAAAACCTCTCTCTAATAAAACATTGCATGCTCATTACACCAGTGTCCTGATGATAGAAATTCAAACCCCTTTGGGAAGAAGGAAAACCAAATTCAAATTCCCACTTCTTTAACAAATGCTTTACCAATAGCTCTGAAGACAACCCAGAAGCACAAGGATTCTACTATGTAAGTATAAATAGAACTCATCCCCTTCTTTAAGAGAAGCAATTCCTATATGACCAGTCCTGAAACTTTTGAAAGTTTTTTTATTTTTGTAGACCCTTCGCACCCATAATGGAAAGATTACATTTCAGTGATTGCTTGCATAGCAAAGGACATGAACAATCTGAAAGCCCCAAGTCATGCTGCCAGTTAATCTGTTTCCTGCATGACAGTACTCAGGAAACTTATATTTAAGTCTTCAAAGAGTTCTTGGAGACTCCCACTGTAAGGGGTGAAGTTCAAGCACAACAGCACCCTGTTCACTGGCTGAAGCAAACAACCCCCATTATTTACTCATCCTAAACTCAGACGTTACATCCTTGAACACAGGCCTCTTCAAAAGTTCTGTGCTTGTAGCCTCATCCCTTTTGCACTATTCATGAAATAACAGAAATGGAGAAATTACAAAGGAGAATGGAGAGCATTACAAATCTAGATGTTAACATGGGAACTCAAACTCTTGCTAAAAACCAAAAATATTTAACAGGGAAAATGTAAAGGGGAAAAAATGTAACAAGGTACTCTTTCTGTTAGATCTGCAAAAAATGTAATCGTTAAAAAGACAGGCTTATATATTAACTGACAAATTTTGTAAATACAAACCCTATTATTGACCTCAGTCAATAGCCCAGTTTTGTCAATGTGTCAAAGACCTAATTTTTTATAATCTCTGCTCAAAGTGAATTGAAAATTGTAGGACATAAAACTCCATAAAACCACATTCCTATTCCTTTGCATATGTGTAAGCCCCTAAAACAAAGAGAAATGTGGTCATAGTTATCAGACTATTTCCTACAGGTATTAACGTTCATATATATCAAGTGAGTAAAGTGTATATAAATCGTGAGTGAGCATCTCAGTCCCACCGTCATGGTTTAATCCAGGTCTTAAGCTTCTGAGGGTAGAGAAATAGTCTCTCAAAGATTATTTCCATATCTGTCAGTCACCTACATAGATGACATTACATGTGGTAAAATATGCTCTCCTGAGCACTCAGGCAAAAAAAAAGGGAGCTCCCGTTTTAAAGACAGCTAGTAAAGTTTAAAAAATTACTTGCCATTTACTGCAGAATAAGTTTGTGTACAAATGTTGTTACAGCAAAATAAAAATTCTCAGCAAGTTCACACCTCCTCTTATTTTATGGTAGCTTGTTTATAAACCCTTATTGTGAAATACCAGTTAATCAAAGTACCATGATTTATTTTAATTATCCTTAAAAAAGGAATGAGGGATCCAGAAATACTTCCCCAAAGTTAGATATGCGGTGGAGACAAAGAAGGGATTGAAGTGGAAGAGGAAGGAGGGGAAAAATTGTAGTGCAAGTTCAAAGTGAGCTTGAGGCAAGACTGGGATTTAGGGGTAAGAAATGTGTAATTCAACTTGCTACTAGGTCTGGCTGAAAGCTGAAATTTCCTTCTTTATATAATGCTGTTATGCATTTTTTTGCCTGAGTTAAGATGAAAAAGCAAAATACGTAACCTTTTTTCACAAAGCAAAGTTCAAAAACCAATTCAAAATATTCTTTTTTTTGGTCAATCAGTCATTAAAGTGTATCTCTATGATACTTGCAGTGTCCCACTCTCTCTCTACACAGAAGTGTTTGTTTTATAAGTATCAAAAACATCTCAACAGAAAGTCCTGCAACCAGCATTTAGAATTAAATATTGTTCTTGTTATTGTCCCTTTCTTCAGTATTTAAGATATTTTAGAAGTGAAATATAAGTCGGAAAATGTGTTGATCCATTGTATGCAACTGTGGAAGAAACCCACACAATGCTGGTAGACTCTTGCTAGTTACTATTAATGATATCATGTAAGTTAGTCCTGAAGTATAGACATGTGATTTTGAAAGAGAGAATTTGTTTACCTGTGTTTAAAAGTTAGTTATCCCCCTAATTGATACAGCTTTGTTTAAAAGCTCAGTTAAAGGGGATTGTCTGAGTGGAAGTTGTTGTTATCCTTATCGGTGAGACATAGTACTACAATTTCTGCAGCAAACGGGGTAATTCTTTTCCTAGCTGTGTGTTCCAGTCAAGCTGAGATCAAACTTCCTAATTATTTTTGGCAAAAGAATCTCTGAAGCTTATTGAACTTTTCTGCAATATTGCTTACTGTTTGGCTTCTTGGGACTTTACACTGTTTCTACTCAGTACTCAGCTGGAACTACTTTCCAGGAATTTTACTAGAAGATTTTACTGCCAGTTTAATCTCTACTTGTTTCCTTTTTCTTATTTCCTTTTTATCCTATTTTTTATAATAGTTAATAATTTTTTTTTTTAATTTGTGTAACAGATATTCTATGACCAATCAGAAGCACCATGGTTCTTCTATGTATAGGGATCTACCTATCTCTTAGGGATGGATATTAATGCCATGTCTGGAAGTAGATTTATGTTTCGAAGTACTGCTTTATGAATTTGGCTGTATGATACCAAAGGAGAAATTATTTGATCTACTTATACGTAGCCTTACCTAATGCCTAATGATTAAAGCAAATGCCTTCTCTTTTTCTTTCCTTTTGCCATTCCTTTTCTTGCCATTTTAAATCCACCATATCTGTTAGATAGCTTTTTATTGCACATGTTAAATATTTTCTCCTTCTCTAACAATAGAAAGTTAAAATCTGAGCTTAATTCCTTGGTTGAGCTACGTTTACAGTTTATTTGTAGTACCAAAATGAAAAACCTGTATTTATAACCTGGAGGAACTGCAGGTAGACTAAAACATACTGTTTTGATAGTGGACAGTATTTGGTGAAGTGCAGGCGGGGCATCCTGCTATTTTGCAGCCTACCACATCAAAGTGTAGTGCCTTTCCTCTCTACTGTTAAAAGGAACTGATGGGAATCAGAGAATGATGGACAGTCTTCTTAATTCAGGCCTTTGAATGTTAGATAGTCTCAACCTATTAATAAAAGAAGAATATTGTGACCATATGTCTCATCTGTCCCATATTTGGCTTCAAAACCATGTGATGGTACGTGCACACACACAGACTGCATTCATGTATCTTGGAATTGCCAGTGGTCATAAAGTACTAACATTTTTCTTACTCTAAAATGCCACATTAGAAGAGGCTGGCTACAGTTTAACAATAACTTATTTACTTGTTTGTTCTTGCTGAAAGTTCGGATGATTGTGAGTGAGGTACCCGTACTTTTAGTTCTTTCAAAACGTTTTTTTTCTGTCGTCTATATTACTTTGCTACAATGCTGGCCCATGGCACTACTGAAACATGTTCAATTACGATAGTGAATAATAATTTATCAAAGTCTCATTCCAAAATAAATGAATAGTCAGATAAAATCCCAAAGGTCAGGGAACAAAGTGAAACAGACCACCTGGTCCTGGGGCTGCATGGGAGAAATGGTCTCTCAATCAGAGACACTTAAGGTGAGAAAAAGATATTCGTCAATTGGTCGTTGGTAGGAAGAGATGTTCCTGAATTGAACGTTGGTAGGGCATCATGCTGTTGTGAGGCTTATGATGTAGATACTGCTAAGACAGGAGATGAAAATGAGTCAAGTTCTGCAAACATGAGTTGGTGAATCTGAATAGATTTGTAAGAATGCCAAAGAACCTGAACACAGTCCAAGTTTTAGACAGTTTCTGTGCAAATTTACAGCATCTGCTGGAGTTGGTGCAAATCCAAAGACTGAGCTTGATTCTAGCCTGGTGCCCGTTTCATGAACTAAATGAGATGGGATTGACAACAGAAATCTGACTTGGAGGGGAAAAGGGCATCTTCTGCCATTAATTTGTACATGCTGTACCAGAGCTGAGCAGATACACAGGACTGTATTCCACCTTTACAGCCCCTCTTCCCTGATTCCAAAATGATGAGGAAATTTTTCCAATCTCTGGCATAAACTAATGCAGATTAGTTGCAGTTCTGCCTTTTGATTTTGTTTTTCACTCGCAAGGTTGTTTCCTAGCCAAACATTATCTAAACAGATTCTTTAAATACACCCATTCCCTGGCCCTAATCTGAGCTGACTTTTAAGTATAGAGCTGTCTTGCTAATGCTGTGCCACTTAAGTGAGCCTTGTGCTGGGGCAAATCCTTATTATTCTCCTTCCTAACTTATTGCAGTTAGAGGAGTGCATGGCAAGAGAATTAAAGCCTCTGATTTAGGAACAAAGTGCACTTGATTTGAAATTTCATTGGGAACCCCACCCTAAAATGTTCATTTCAAGAATCACTTGTTCTTGAAAGGTGTATGTGCCGTTCATTGACCAGAGCATGATTCAAATATCAAGTCAAATGTTTGCTCTCTCACAGAGCTGGACATGCTGGGGTACATGCTGCCAGTTATTATCTGTAATCTGAATCAGACTTCAGTTGTGCAACTACTAACAGGGAAGCGACATTTCCTTACAAACTATTCTAGCTTTGCACTTACGGTGTTAACCTTGCAAAACAAAGATGATTAGCCTGTCTGACCTTATAAGCCACATACCAAATCTTCATATGGCTGAGCTGTATTTGAGTGAGTGAGCACTCTAGCAGTGTGGCAAATGGTGATGGGTGCCCCACAGCCCGTTTCATGTGTGCCACGCTTGGGAGTTTGGCTGAGCCCCAGCCTGATCCAGTGATAGTAGTGGCTGCTGGCTCATTTCCTCCTACCAGTGACAAATTGTCTGTTCTGTTGCCGCTCTTTGCTGATGACATGTTCTTGTCTCAGCACAAATGTTACAACTGAATTGCTTGCAAGCCAGATGTGGCTTGAGAGCTACAGGTTGGCCACCCCTATTCTGTGAAAGGGAGAAAGTAATCTGTCAAAAATGGAAGTGCTTTTCACTGGTTGGAAAAGCAGTTTCACTTCTGCTGAGAATGCAAATGTAAGAATGTATAACAATCTTCAGGGAAAGTAGAACTGCCAAAATTTTCCTTGAATAGAAACATTCTAGTAATTTTGTGTCAATAATGTCCTAATATCATATGTGAAACATACTGACATAGCATAATATTATATATATGTAAAATATTCTGTGTTCATGTAATGCTATATTATACATAATATATGTTATGTTATATTATTATAGGAGTAATAATATAAGTGCTATGTTGTTATTTAATAGGGGTGTTCCCCAGGGTTCAGTGTTGGGGCCCGTTCTCTTTAATATCTTTGTCAACGACCTGGATGAGGGGATCAAGCGCATCCTCAGTAAGTCTGCAGACAACACCAAGTTAGGTGGGAATGTCAACCTGCTTCAGGGTAGGAAGGCTCTACAGAGGTATCTGGACAAACTGGATTGGTGGGCTGAGGCCAATGGTATGAGGTTCAACAAGGCCAAGTGCCGGGTCTTGCACTTGGGTCACAATGACCCCATGCAGCACTACAGGCTTGGGAAAGAGTGGCTGGAAAGCTGCCCGTCAGAAAAGGACCTGGGGGGTGTTGGTTGATAGTCGGCTGAATATGATCCAGCAGTGTGCCCAGGTGGCCAAGAAGGACAACAGCATCATGGCTTGTATCAGGAATAGTGTGGCCAGTAGGACTAGGGAAGTGCTCATCCCCCTATACTCAGCACTGGTGAGGCCCCACCTTGAATACTGCGTTCAGTTTTGAGCCCCTCACTACAAGAAAGACATTGAGGTGCTGGAAGGTGTCCAAAGAAGGGCAATGAAGCTGGCGAGGGGTCTAGAGCACAAGTCTTATGAGGAGCTGCTGAGGGAACTGGGGTTGTTTAGCCTGGAGCAAAGGAGGCTGAGGGGAGACCTTATTGCTTTCTACAACTACCTGAAAAGAGGTTGTAGTGAGGTGGAGATCAGTCTCTTCTTCCAAGTAACAAGTGATAGGAAGAGAGGATATGGCCTTATGTTACACTGGGGAAGTTTTTGGATGGATATTAGGGAAAATTTATGCACCAAGAGGGTTGTCAAGCATTGGAACAGGCTTCCCAGAGAAGTGGTGGAATTTCCATTCCTGGAGATATTTAAAAGATGGGTTGCTGTGGTGCTTAGGGACATGGTTTAGTGGTGGTTTTGGTAGTGTTAGGTTGATGGTTGGACTTGATCTCTTCCAACCTAGACAATTCTGTGAGTCTATAAATAATATATATTACATATAAAATTTCAACATTGTACTAAAAACACTTATTCTAACTGAAAAAGTACTACTAAAAAAGTTATCTGTCCCTGTCTAGAATTTGCAATACATTCGCAATCTATAGCTATACATGGTTTTGCTTACTTTGAATGATCTGGCTCCTGTATCCTAATGAGAAAAGTGAAAAAGACTTTGTCTCTGAAATTCTAACATAGACGCATACATCTTTCAACAGGGAAGAGAAGAGGAAGGAGAGGAAAATCTTGCGCTATTTTTTTTTCTTCTTTCTCTATTTCTTTTTCTCTCTTTTCCTCTCCCTTTCTCCATCTTCTCTCAGTCATTGTTTTCTTCCACTCCCCAAACAGATTTTGTCATGTATCTAATACCAACTTCTTTGTCAATAACAGGTGTTGACTTTGATCAGCATACAGTTGCCCAAGCAAATGGAATATTATGCTGCTTCACAATTTAAGGGGGGTGGGGGTGGGTAGGATGATGGGCTACTCACAGGTTGTATTTTGCTAAGTGAAGATTTTCTAGGAGGAACTTACCTTTTTAAAAGTGTTAAACATGTAATGTTCTATTGGAAATTTTTCCATTGGAAAAGTTCTAAGTGCGCTGAGCTACTAAAAATCAAGTCTATATAGCTATAAAGCTCTGAGATAATATATTCCGTACTAATAAGAGACTCTTTCTGGCAAACTTTTATTTGGGTGCAGAGGTGAGGAGAGGGGTCTTTTTTTCTTGGAGAAAATTCTCTTTTCCAAGTAATCTTACATTTTTAGAATGTTCATGTTGATTACAAGTAAGTTTTCCTTACATGATTCTCTTCTGTAGTGACTGAGAATGGTTTTCATAAAGTTAATTTTTTGTCCAGCACTGTTTTGGGCATGTTTCTCAATTCCATTTAAATAATACTAGGAGTAATACATACTGGGAAGGTCAAAGACAAAGGGGAGAAATGAGACTTAACAGGAGAGTACTGGTAAGCCATTCTAAATTGATTAGGAAGATGAAGGAATTTAACACTTTATCTATAAACTCTCTAAAGAGAAATAATAGCTATAAGAAAAGTTCAAAATGGCAACAGATATAATCAGCAAACAGACTGGAAGATAAGATGGTGTCTGTGATACAGTGATAAAAGAACACATATTGTTTAATGCTCAGGCTAAGTTTTATCCGGATCATCCTTCACCTTCATATACCTGTCTGGCTTTAGAGGAGGATGGTTATAGATTGATAGATAGACGTGTATATGCACACACATGAAAAAGCATAATTTTATATTTTTATTTCATATATAAAAAATAAAAACATATCGCTAATTGTATGTTGAGTTCTAACAATAAGGAAAAATTCACTCTGCCATCACACACACACATATGCAAAAAGGATGCAGTAAATGTAGTAGCCGTTATGTCATTATAGTTTATTCTTGGAAGTTATATGTTGAAAGTATATATATTAACTATCTCTACTTTGTAAGTTGCAGTGTATTCCCAAATTATTGCTATACACAGTTTTATTTACGTTGATGAATGCTACTTCCAAAAGAAAAATGAAATAAACTTTCTTATTATTATATAGATGAATAAGGAATTGAGCATAGCTTGCTTTAATTAGCATTTACAGCAATTTCAACACGGAGTTCAAAGATGAAATAGGCTTAGTTTTATGTACACTGGATCTTAGAGTTATTAAAGACTGTAAAACTAAAATTCAGAGGTTGAATTTTTGTAATAGAAAGAAACTGCATTTTATTTGATTTAGATGTCTGTAAAGCCAACTATAGCCACGTCTATCTTGGGAATTGAATGTGAAATATTTTCATTACTAATCTGGTGTTGGTGGAAATGTTTTATGATTTTGGCATGCCTACTATCAGATTAAAATGCAACAAGATAGTAATAAGAACGGGTTTATTATTCTTTTTTATTTCACTGTGTGTCTCTAAGTGTCTCTGTGCAACTATTCTATTAATACCATGACAGTGTAATTGGGTAACTAAAGATGTCTGCCTGGTTTTGAAAGCTGTCTAATAACGAAGGTGAGGCCAAATTGCCAACTGTTGTGCCAACAGATACTCTGGGGAACAAAAATGAAAGCCTAGAATGTGAAATCCGTATTTTGTATTAGATGAAATAATCGGCACTGATCTGAAATGAAATGTCTGGTCTAGTATACACATAAATTGCATATTTGGCTGCAGAACTTGTGAAGAGCTTGAAATTTATCTGACTGAAGATCCTTTGTTATCAGAACAGCAACCAGTATCTAGATAGAACAATCTATTTTTAATACTGGTCATTTCTATGTTTACCAGCCATCTCACCCTGTCTGTTGATACTCCCACAAGGATGACTTCCCAGAAGCAGTGTTTTTCCACTTCCACTGTTTAAGCATTTACTCACTTATATATAAAGCGGAGGTTCTCTTTCTAGCAGCTCATGGTAGTAAAGAGAAAATGTAGATATTTTCTCACTGAATAGGATATAGTAGAAGTACCTAAAATGTTCTAAATCAGTCTCATCTCTGTCTCTACAAGCAGTGGAGGACTACTTGACTGGCTTACAGTTGACAGCCATTGCAAGATTTAGCATGCGATCGCTGTGTTTTTCATGGAAACTTGGCAGAATGTGGCAAATTTCCTCTCATTCTCTTACTCTCGTTCCTTTTTCCCATACTTTCCTACTGTATATGCAGTATCCCATTTCAGAATAGCAGTGAGTAACTTCAGGTATTTTTCCAGGATTATCGCACTTCATGGGCAGCAATGTATCCAAGGCATGTAAAAACACCCCAGAAATGCTTTGCCTGGAGTATCTTACTGCTAAAATGGGTCTAGCAGTACTCCATCTTGCCTCCTACCTGCTGAAACATGCAGATAACAGGCAAGATAAGAGAGTTGTTCTTGTTCACAGTAGAGAATGAAAGCAGCACACACTACCTCAAAAATAATTCAGTCTTATTTATGGGTTTGTTCAGTCTCCCTAAGTTCCTGTTGACTTTGATGGGGTTAAGATTCATCTATACTTCACAGTATATAGACAGCTTCTTTCAGTAACCAGCTGTCACAGAGTGGCTATAGTTTGCTGTTTTGCTCTAAAGTATAGCTGATGATAAGAGAAATACAAACGTCCATTTTTACCTGCTGCTGAGAAACCATGAAGGGGCCATCTAAAGACACTAATTTAAGCAACTGAGGTTTGTGTCCCATCCATTTATCAGAAGTCCAGTGTAGTGGATAAGACTTCTTTTCCTGAGATTTTTTGAGAGGCCTAAAACACCAAGATGTGCTTCAGAGGTTACTTCTGGATTGGTGAACCAGGCTGAGTCCAAATGGAGAAGAGATGTGGCATGTTGCCTAGACAAGAGCTACAGCTTTCTGTAGGTAGTTCCTAGCATGGACAACCCTTGCCTTTAACAGCTTTGCATTGCAATGGTTAGTCCAAGTTAAGTCCTCTGCTGGTTTCCTTTCCTTAAATTTGGCCTTTTCCATTATGAGGGCATGACATGGGTGAACCACAAAAAGTGATTGCTATGGACAGACCTTTTTGCTGCCATGCTCATATTGATAATTTTACTGATGCTATATAAAATGTTGCTTAATGTGTTTGCTAATTATTATCTCAAACCGTAGATACAATGTGACTAGTTCTATTATATCCTCCATCTGCAAAGTGATGGGCTTGTGGGAATGTACCTGGGCTCAGAATTTGGCCCTAAATCAGGAAAGTTTTTTACTTTGTAAAACTGTCAGGAAAAGGTTTGTGTATTTTCTCTGTTTGTGCAATGTGCAGCACAGTGAAGCACCCTTTTCCTTAAGGCAGTGTGTTAATGGAAATATTAGATATCAATAGAAGTTAAAAGACTTTTTTAAAGTTGTATGACAGTACAAGAAAAATATCTGCATGGAAGCATTCGGTCACTCGCAGCAAACTGCCTTGACTTTTGTAAATATAGTGGAGAAAATAGCCTTTTTTTCTGGTTACTCCCTGAGCTATTGTAATCCATTGGCCCTTTTCACCTTAATTTCACCCCTCTCCCAATATAAATCCAATTTTCTTGCTCAGGCACCATCTTATCTTTGGCTTAAAAATGCAATTCATACCACAGACTTTGTATAGCTTATGCCATACGGGCCTGTCACAAACTTCACAGCTACATGCTGATGATACAGTAAGACTGGAAAAGTAGAAAAATATTCCTGCTTGACATGGCTGTGAAAATAAGAACCTAGGTTTTCATCTTCCATCGTATTTTTATGAAGTGACACAGTCTTTTGTTATGTTTCCCTCTTTAGCATTTCAAAAGTATGCAAAAATTGTCAAGACATTGGCACAATATTTTCCCTTTTATGCTCAGGAAGAATAGTCAAAGGATGCAGCAATAGCTTTTATGTTCCACAATAGTGCTCTTGCTAGAGTGGTTTTTAATAATTTCTATGCCTGTAGAGGCCTGATTTACTATATATATCATGAAAACAATTTCCCATCAATTTGAGTAAAAGGCAAGGGTGAATTTTCCCCTTGTGAACAGGCAGTTGCTGTAGAGTGTCTAAGTGCATCCAAAAGTCTGCGCTCCCTTTCCTTGATAAATGCAGATGCAAAGAAAGGGATAAAAAAAAAAAAAGATCAGCGCAGAAAAGGGCAAGGGGACCACAAAGAGCTGAGAACTGTTCTGTTGAACTATTTAGTGCCTCATAGTTAGAGGTACCCTCATCTTCTGGACAGCTACATTGAAAAATAGCCCACTGTCACCAGTTCTATGTAGGAAAACACTAAGAATTTTTATAAAGGCTCAATTTTTCCACACTGCTGGACTTCAAGAGACCACTAACTTGGAGGTTTAAAGTCAGCATAAACTTTCCTGACCTTCTTCAGCAAATCACACTCTTCAGTTGTCCATCTGCACTTCATGCTTCTTCAGAACTCCCCTGAAGGAATTTCTTACTTGGGCTTGGTATGTGATCACCACAACGGCATGGTCTAAGAAACTGTAAAATGTTTTTATATTTGAGTGAAACCCCTGAAACTTATAATAGCAACTCAGTTGAACAGACCATGACTAATAGAAGAAGGGTTCTGTTCACAGTTAGTTTACATGCATTTTCACTACTAGAGTAACTCATTCTTCTCCATTGATTGAAGCCACTGTGGATCATGGGGAGTGATTATTTGTCAGGGAGACTCTAGAGCTGCATCAGGGCAAAGAGCTTGAGTTTGCAAAGTGACCTCCTGGGTCACAAGGAACAACAAGGAGCACATCAATTCTCCTGTTGCCCACAAAACCCAAAGAACTGCTGGGATATGGATAATGCAGGGTTGTTTGTTGTAATATTTATGGGTAAAGGGATTGGAATTGTCTTCCCTTATGGATTATAAAGCCTCTACTTTAACATGATCAACAAACAACAACCTTCATATAACAATTTGAGGGGAGTGGTTTATTTTTTTACAGTTTTGTTGGTTCTTCTGACTGCTATCCAAAACCATACCATAGCATACATGGGAACTCTTTAAGAAGCAGGATGACCCACCTGGACCCACACTGAAACGCTATGTGGTGGAGGCGGGAACCTATCTTGCCAGAGATGAGAGGCCACCGTGCAAGGTCAATGTCATTCCAGAGAGACGTGCAGACGCTGCCGTCAGGCGAGCTAGTAAGACACCTAGTGGATTGGGAGCACACAGGGAGCCAGGCCCTTCTCTTGGCAACATTTGCGTCTTAGCTCCACGAAGAGCTGAAGTATTTCTGGCATAGGCTATTAATGGATAAAAAGCATGTGAACTTCAGCGATCAGTCTCCTGCATAATGTCCGAGGGCAAAGATGAGCAAGGAGCACTTTAGAAAAGAAAAGGGGGGAAAAAAATTTGAATTGAGCCAAGTGGGGTCTGTACTTTGTTCTTATATTTTTACTGGCAGAAATGCTGCTCTAATCTTTTGCAAAGCTTCAGAGTTCTCAATTTACTGTGAATAAGTCTTGGATCAAGCTATCAAAATGCAGTTTTAAAAACTCAGGAGCTTCAGAATATGGAAATTATTATGGCATATACTAGACAATCCCAGGATTTGTTTTAAAACTTTGGGGTCTTATAAACAGACTCTTCTGCCTTCTTAATATTTGTACTCTATAATTTTGTCTCCATGAAAGAGACATTTTACTGTTTATCTATCTAAATTCTTATTTTGCTTCTGTGATTTCAATATCAGTTGATCATTACAGTTATTAGTAAACTCGTGGTTTTGTGTAATCATGCATTCCAACTTTTTGCAATATATTCCTTTATGAAAAGCATTTTTTTAGAGGCGAGGAAGAGGCCTGCTGAAAAGCAGTAACTTTTTTGTTATAACAATCAAGAAGTACTTGGTGTATTCATTTAATTTTTTCGATGAAAAAAAGGTGAAAAGTAGGGGGAGGGAGAAGAAAACCTCTTTTGGCCTTAAGGAACATATAAAAGTGTGGTGGTAGAAGTACTTTAATAGATATGTCAGAAGTCAGTTATTTGTTACTGGTAAAGAAAAGCATCAAACAGGAAAGAACAACCCAACTTTGTGTTTGCACTTTGTTAAGGCTGAAGACTTTTTTCCATATTATTCTTTTTTTTTAAAAAAAAAAAAGCATGAGTATTTGATAGTGTAATTGTTTTAAAAGGCCAGAACTAGAAAATTAGACAAAATGAAAAAATATGTGTACTTAATATATTCCAACCTGAGAGCCAAATAACCGTCTCCCATATACCTATTCACACCATGAAGAGTTCCATTTCAGCCAGTGGAAATACACTGGTGTGAGATCAGTTCTTGATCTGTCCGGGTCAGTCATCTAAACAGTATGTAAAACCCATGCATTTTCAAGGAAAGACAATCTCTTAATTGCTAGTGGAGGCTGGTGACATCTGAAAGTGGATAGGCAAAACTGTCATAAGTTCAGAGCATCTGGTAAAGATCACAGAGTGTTAAATTCACATCTGCCTGTGATGCACAGCCTTGTCTGTTAACTGCAGTCCTGTGTACCAAGTTGCATGAACAAACGTGGATTTTAAGATCGCTCATTTGGTGGTTACTTTCCAAACTCCATTCTCTGTCTTCAGCTTTAGTGCAGTATCAAACATTCCAGAGGATAGATGGTTATTCTGAAGCATTTTTATTAAACTGTGTAAGAGCAAAATTATTACTTGGACTATCCCCTATATGCTTTTCTCTATATGTATATGCATATATTATTCAGCTGAATACAAAGCTCATTTGTTTTGCATATCTAAATTGTAAGGACAGTATTGAACAAGTACTTATATATTTATCTAATAAAAGTTCTCACAGTGTTGCAATAAATGCAGCTTCCTCTTGGAAGGACTGGCAAGCAAAATTATGATGCCATGCAAAACACCCATTTTAGTTTTTTAGGGTTTTTTGCGTACTGCTGTTCCAGGGTAGGGTTTCAGCAATGAAATATCTGAAGAGAGGACTCCAGGTTTTATGTGGATACTGGTGCTGCCATTCTCCCGATAGCTGGCTGTGCCCACAGAAGCAGGCAGAACTTCTGAAGCCTCTGTCCTCCCTTCAGTTTTTGGGGTGCCCTTTTGGTGGCATAAATTTAGGACATGAATGTGAGAGAATCTATTATTACTTTCAGCTCAGATTAAGGATGTTCACCAGGCAAAGGCATGCCAAAACCTGCAAATCAGGACATTTGCTTAGTTACAGACAGAATGAAATACAACAGTACAGTTAAGGCAAGGGCACAACTCTGCTTCCCATGCTGGGAGAAATGGTGGGAGCACAAACAAAACTGGGCAGGCATGGGATGTGAAAGTGCTTAGTCTGATTAACTTCTTTTCTCGTATGACCTATCCTGCGTAATTCAGCCACTATAAGAATCAGGACGGCTGCCTGCCACTTACCGCCACTGCTGCCTGTCCTCATGTTCTGCTTGTGCCCTTTGCTCAGACGCACAGACACCTTCTGCTCACTCCTGCAGATCATCTGTGCTGCAGGGGACCAGGTGAAGTAGAGAGAGGGGGGAATAGCAATTGAGCTGTTGTTTGGTGTAAGTGTTTCAGACAAAGTCCTGAGAAGCAGAAAAGGTTTTTGGAAAGCTGGTGGAGTGGCAAGCTGAAGAGAGAGCGAGCTTCCTCTCTAAGCAGATCGTATCTAACAGATGCTATTTGGGGCCGTGATTTTTAGAAGCTAAAAGCTGCTTGGAGTTGAACTTACATTGAAGCTACTTACTGAAAAGCTGGAAGGCCTTGTCTAATCCTTTTGTTGCTTTATCAGGTTGTTCTGGGAAAACAATTGCTTAATATGTTACATGGAGATCAGCTTTGACAGTATTATGTTAATGCAGGTCTCTGGGCAGATAGCAGCTGAGGCAAAAATGTTGCATAGGAAAAGTTACCTCGTAACAGAGTCCTACATAGTAAGTTTTGTAGTTAGATTTATATGCTGAGAAATCAAGTAATCACTGATGTTTCATGCAAGTGTCTCCAAAGCTTGGATTTAACTGGATCATATCAACTGAGGGAGAAGAAACAGAAACAGCTTTCTAAAGCTGGAAAAAACAGGACAGGACAGGAGTACAGTACAGGAAGAAATGATGTGTGATGCACATGGCATCTGATTTCAATATGATGACTTTTTCCACCCTCTTTGAAAATGTATCTGGAGTGTGCCATTTGTTTTAATGTCCATGGATTGTTGATTATTAAATTAAACATGACGTCTCTGTTCCTATCAACTTAAGAAAAAACTGCTGCTTTTGTAACTTTATAGACGGTTTTGTCAAGTAGATTTATAACCCATTTATTCAAATAATTCTTATTATCTTCTAAAGTTATTCCAACAAGTCTGGCACCTTGCAGTAGCTTTGTACCTTTGCTGTAATTTAAGTGAAGAGTTTGAAGATGATTGTTTCTTTTCCTCACTCTGAGATACAATCTTTCTGTCCTTACCCCTATCTATTTCTCCCTGGTATTTTGGCTGCCAGTTTTAGTTCCTTGGACAGCTTTGTGGTCTTTGAAGTCAGAAGAGGAATGTATCTTTCCACATGATCAATAGGCATTTGGCCACCAAGTCTCCACAACACTATTTTTAAAAATAATTACAAAAGTTTCCTCTGAGAGAGAGAGGAGAATAAATTCTTGAATGGCTAAGCATTTGTCAGAGGAGACTGCGATAAGCTGATAAAATAGGGGGGCTGGATCAAAATGCTACAGCATTACATTTTTATGCTTTAAGATTTTTTGCTAGATGAGTTAACACTTGGCCCATTTATACTGTATATTTGATTTTTTTTAATTTTAATATATTCTTCCTTTTCTCAGTTATTAATAACAAGTAGTCAAATGCCAACATCTCACCTTACATTGTAGCCTTTTAAGATGTGTACTGCAGTTGAGACTGGCACGAAGACCTTAAGCAGGCCTGTCTTGTCCAGGGGAATGCCATGGCTGCAACCGCCAAGGATCCATGGGCTCAGCTTGGCAATCCAGGGCAAACACTAATAGTGAACAAGTTTTAGGGGACTAAGAGACCAATGCAAACTGGGAGGAGAGGAAGCATGAGAAAAATGAAGATGGGGCTCATTTAAAAAAAATAATCTGTAGGTTGTATGTGATTCGGAGTATAGACAGAGCTGGCAGTGGAGGTCTGGCTGACGGACAAGTTAAAAAACAATCTGGAAACATTGTGGCAGTGACTGTACATGGAAGGCAGTAAATAGGGAATGAGTTATATATGTCTGCTAAAAAATTACCACAATGGATAGTGTTCTTTTCCTGCTATGAGTACAAGTGGTGATGCACTAAGAATGCAGATTAATTATGACTGCAGTATATCTTTTCAAGGAAGGCTACGGAAGGACAAATATACTAGAGGGATGTATAATGCAGCTATGATCTGCTTGAAAACCAACAAGACTGTATGTTGCATACACCTAATAATATACGTGTCTTTTTTTATTAATAGCATTTATTTGAAAAAAAATGCATTGATCGTAAATTAGATTTTTCCCATTTTAGGTAATTCTCATTTCTTTCACTTAATGCAGGCTAGAGGTATCACTTCTTCATATTCTCACAAATAAAAAAAATAAGCAGTTTTCAGTCTAACTATTTTGTAGAAATAAGGGTTCTAGTCATGAATTATTAGAAGTATGAATAAGAACCATCAAAATGTGTAGCTATTTCTGATGATGAGCAAGCAACAGGAATATGTGGGTTAAGGGAATATAATAAGAGCTAATATGGTAGTCTACCCAACAGTGTAGATTATAGCCCTTAATTGGGTCTCTTTGCCTGCAGTCAGAGATCTCTGTTTAGTTCCTGCAAATCAACGAGTCTGCAACTGGACTGAGATCCTTCCCTAAACGTATGGAGTAGGAGATCAGGATTTTAGCAAACAGCAAACATAAAATGGTTCAATGTTTGATTTTAAAATGTGAAGGTGTGTTCAACCTTAGAAATCAGTCTTTTGTACATCTGCCTCTTCCAGGCTTTGTATGAAAGCCAGGAATCCACAAGAACATCATTTTTCAGCATATTGAATTATACCAAATATACAGAGTTCAGAAATTGAAAGCAAGGCTAGCCTAACTGTTTTCAGGCTTTAAACATTGTGTCAGATGTGTTTGGAATTGGGGGGGATGTTTCAACTCATTAATTTTAAACCATGTAAGTTTAATATATTTTGCTTACTCTCTGCATGTTGTTATTTTGTTAATTGAACTCCCACTGTATGTTGACTTCATGCACACAATTGCACTGTGATATTTAGCTTTTAACTATTTGTGCTAAAACAAATTCAGTTATTGATGTGAAGAGCTATGCATGCTCCCAAACAAAACCCCAAAAAAGAAACAGAGAAAAGTAAGAAAATCAAACCAAAACAAATGGCAAAGAATTTCCGGTCCCTGGCAGTATTTTTCTTGAGCCCTTATTGTTTCTCCTGTATGAGATATGTTCATCTAGAGGGAAGTCCTTAAGATAAATGCTGCCATCTAGAGAGAAACAGAAAGAAGGTGCATGATTTACTTAGTGATATGATTTTTATTTCCAGGGAGCCCGAGGAGAAGCTGGACAAGAGTCCACAGAATGGACTGCAGTGTCAGAGATGAGAGCCATCGGGGTGCCTTTCCAGCAGCTTTTGACTGAAAATAGTCAGGTAATTCCCACAGACACTGAGAAAAAAAACACTGAGAAAATGCTGACAAAGGGTTTGGAGTATGTATCAAATATAACGCATGCCTCTTCTTAGCCAGTTAAAATTGTTTCATGATTACACATTTTTTCCTTAGCATTTCCTTTTTTTCTGAGAAAAGCTTTTACTATAAATTTATTTTGTTTAAAGGAAGACATGGAAAAGAAGCTTGCATTATTTACTATCTATTGTTCATCTGCCTCTTTTTTTCATGTCACAAAGCCTCTGTTTACTCTTCAGCTGGTTTTGAGAATTGGGATTGCAAAATTCAAATAGAATGACAAATACAAAGAAACCACTGAAAATACCTGAAAGACAAGAAAGAAAAGTGGGGATTTACCTTGTCTCAGTATATTATGTGTGCAGCTATATAAACATCCCAGTGTGTTCAAAGACTGAGCTATGCATGTTAAGCCTGAATGGCAAAAATGAATTCTTGTAGGTACTTTCAAAACTCTGCTGGCAGTAGCATTTCTCTGGGTATAATGAAGATGACTCATTATGAACTACTGACTTAGAAGAGGCTGCAAATAAAGCTACACATGCTCAACCTTGCTATGCCCATTTATTTCACTGAAATTACTCGTACAGAGTTAACCATGAGTAATTCAGAGTTCCAGTTTGAAGTGTTCAAATGAATAAGCACAGTAAAAAATAAATTGGGATTGACACATCACAAGTGTACTTTTTTCATTTTACATAGACAAGTATGTTCCAGTGTTAGTGTGTAAAACAATTTAATGAGTTGTCAAGTTCTCTCTGGGGTATATTTTTAATGACCAGTTTTCTATAACGTAGTGTGCTGTTAATGGCAAACTGTGTGTTGTAGGTAGGCAGCATTTGAGAAGGAAAATAAGGCAACTTCTGTGTCTGTCCTCTGAAGTACCCAAATAACATTTGCAGTCTGAGAGTTTAGGATAGTTTTGCTGCTTCTCCCTAAGTGGTTTCCTGCAAGTGGAAGAGAAGTATGGAAGAAGCCTAATTTTTTCCAAGTATATGCATATTTGTTGAGAAGTGTGCTTACAGGGTGGATGAGTTTGTATTTTCATCTGAACACTGTGAAAGGGCTGCAGGTGCTTTGAAGAAGTACTAATAATCATTCCTGTATTTATGTATATTTATAACAGATACAATGCTAGCAGGTTCTTTGTGACTTAGGAATTTGCTGAGATTGAGGCAGAGATGTTTCTCTTTATTTTTTATGCAAACTAAAAATGTAGAGATATTCAGGGCTCTAATGAACTCAAAGAAAATCATTTTAGAAAGCAATACTGTTTTAAATATTAGTTGATAAATGGGATGTTTTTCTAGCATTTGTAATGCATATTGGCATCAGTAATATTTTCTACCTAGAAACGTTTTCATCCTTCATATTTTATATGTAAAACCTTTTCTGCAGTATAGTTATATTGTAAATTGCTCAAGTATAACCTATACACAACATGATGCAATTAGAGGAAGGCTAGTTCTGCCATACACTATAAAATATTCTGAAATCACAGGACAGATTCTTCTTTCTCCACATTTCTTCCTGAACTTCTGATAATGACATTTGTATCCAAAAGCCTAGATAGATTAAACTTACTGTTTCTTTGTTCTTTCAGTTATGATGTTAGCTGAGTTTTAAGCAGACATGGTAACTATCGCAGCCCAAAAGCAGTGCTTACCAGCCATTTTTATTTCATTGATGAAGCTTCAAGTTTGAAGTTGTAATACAGGAAGCTCAAGCTATCCCTTTAACTACACAGCAAATACAGTAAGTTTTTTAAATATATTTTCTCTCCGGCTGCCATAGAGGATTACAGAAATGAAATATACAATTCATAGTGATGCAAGGGCATGTTTTGAAGTCACAGTTCCATATGTTACCAAAAAAAAAGAAAGAAAATTGCAAATGCTTGAAAATGATGGGAAGCTTGTGAGTTTCCACAAACACAGGAAAACTTCCTGAAGGCTAATTCCCTGCTTTCATAAAAATGCCCATGAGTGTCTTCTATTCTCCAGCATATGGTACTGCCTATAAGACAATTCAGCCTTCCAGAATGCCAGTGATGCAGATAGAATTCTGCATTCCTGCAGTAGAATATTTTTGCTCTTATTTAGGGTTTGCCAGAACCTTGTCTCTCAGGTCTTCTGTTCAGTATGGTCACTTGTTTATTATGACTAGGGAGGGTAGTATCTTAGAAAAAAAAGTCATGAACAAAATAGTTTAGATAGATTAAGAACGGGTTCAAAGTAAGACAAATGTTAATTTATTTATGAGATTTTGAAAAATCAGGCGGGATTTTTTATCCTCCTCTTCATTTTTGATTCTATGTGTATGAACTTTATGCTTTTTCCAAGAATTGCTGAATGTAGTCATGACATTGTTCGGAAAAGGAGGAATATAAAACATCCCAGTGCAACCTCATGTTGCAATTACTAAAGTAGCAAGATTCAGAATTATATTTTGAGTTCTTAAAAACAACAAATCCAGCACCAGTAGTAAGATTCCCAAACATGGATTTAATTGGGAGTTTGGGGGTTCTCATTTAACTGGTAAATTTGGCCATGAAAGGCATGTTCTTCTAGGATTAGAAGCCCATCCTAAAGCATGTGCTTTTTTTGGTTTGGTTTGGTTTTCATTTGGGGTGGGTTGTTTTTTTAAAAAAAATTATGTCTCTTAGCCTGTTATTAGAATTGTTAGAATTAGGTTTCTTACTTTAGGGTGAAAATTCCCTGTGTTTTCCAATAGTAGCAAGATGAGGAGCATGTTGAAGTGAGAGGGAAGGAGCTGGACATAGAATTAGATTTGGGTACATGAGCCAGTCCTAGCTGCACATGGTAAAATTGTTCAAGGGAGGCTGCAATTCAGGGTGGGCTTGAGAGACAAGAAAGAAATAGTGTTAATATGCATGTGCATCTATATTTTGCTGAAAACTGAGCAATATATGCTACAAATACATTTTTTCTTTAATGCAAATACAAGGAGACCAAAGTTGCATGGATTTTGAATGCTTAAGATTCACTCAGTTACAGGAAGAAAACTTGGTATCACAAGAATTCAGTGGAAAATTTGCCACAGATTTAGTAAACTGCAGCTTCGTTATCCGGTAAGGTTTTGTCTTACCATGTTTTTAAATGTCTTTTAAAACAGCTTTTCCAACAAACCAGTCTCACCTGGAATCCAGTTTATCCAACTTGCCAACTTGAAATGTTTTATTTCTGGCATCTCTGGACTGTTGATAGAGTGGAGAGGGCCCTAGATTCGGTACAAATTCAGGACAAAATTTGATTCAATTGAAGTTTTCCATAAATTAAGAGCTTTGAATTAAATCAATAGTACATTCTGGTTTAGATAACCATAGAATGGTATAAAAAAAAAAACATAATTTATTTTCTGCTGTACTCACTGGGCATATCTTTGTCTTTTAACTGACCTTTCACTAGAAACAACGCGAACATATGCAGTGCCAATAAACAGATACATGCACAAATGCACATATAGACAATGTGCAACTGTCAAATGTGTCTGATATCATCAACATCAGTAAGTTTTCTCTCTTTTACCTTTCCCAGAATAGTATGCTGAATATAAGAGTAAGCTCTTCCCTTCTCTTCCTTTCTTTTCAAGTTAAGGGACGATACATTGAGTTTATTCCTACAAGTGTCTGTTTAAACTTAGTAAATATGGTTTCCTCTTACATTAGCAGTCCTAGGTTCTGATCCTGTTGGGGTGAAAGAGATCAGAAGATCCTTTTAACAGTGGTTTGTAAATGGTCATTTTACAGGAATATACTTTCAGTAGTCATACAGTGTACTACAGTGCCTTTCTTTGTGAATGTATTACAAAATACAGCTCCATGCAAATTCAGTGTTACTCAACAGCCATGTGGTGCCACAAGAGCAGTGGTAGTTTATAATCCCTTTTTCATACACAATGTCACTGGACCGTGATGTAGATTTGAAGATCTAATTGAAACTGCAGTGCTAACTGAATTATGACAGGATCTGGAATTTGTTGAAGACTGGAGATAAAGACACTTCATTTTGGAACAAACAGGAAAAAAATCCTGACTAGTTGGGACATTGATTTTATTTTGTCTAAAAGATGGCATCCCCAGGACATAAATTCCTAACGCTATTCCAAAGTGCTTGGTTCAATACTGACATATAAGGAAATCTTCCAAGAAATCAAGGCCAAGAACATCTATCTTATTAGACATAAGCATGCCTTGTTTTATAACCATTTTCAGTGACGTGGTTTGAGCCTACTTTTTCAGCTGTTTTCTTCTTTGTGTATTGACCCTTTCTGTCTGTACTAGATTCTTTGGGGATTTTATAACCTCCATCATTGTGTAACATGATTATTCTACCCCATCAGATATTGATAATCACAGAGTGACCTACCACACAGGTTTGTGATAGTTCTCCACCTCTTTCTAGAAAATGTGACAAGAGGAATGAATTGTTGACAGGTTTAAAAGACTCCTCAACTCTTCCTTCTGAAAAACAGATTAATCAGTAAAATTCAAAAGAATATTCTACTTTCTGCAAATCAATGGGTTTGTCTTGTGTGTTGAACTATGCCCCCAGTCACTCCTCAACCATTGTTGTTGCCCGATTTGATTGTCCGGTGACCTATGCTTGGCTTCTGTTTGTGCTGTCTGTGCTTGATGTTTGGTTTCCATCTATCATGATACTACCTTTCTCCTGAATGATAAACTCTGCATTTGGCTAATAGACAGAGCTATAAAAATTAACCTAGTTAACTTTTATTAGCTTGCTTTGGTCAACTACAAACAGGGTGCGACAAGACGCACCCCTGACCTGAGCACCTTCATCATCAACTTCTGGCATGTGACATGCCTGCCATATGCCAGATAGGTATAGCTGATCTCTAAATGCCATTTTCAAAAACATGTGGATTAGACAGTCTCTCACTTGTAGTAAAACTTTACTTGGAAGTGCATGACCTACAATTTCCATAGCCTACAAAGCAGACCATATAGTATAGCTATGGAAGCTACTATAGCTTCTTATACGGCATGGAAGGTATTTTTACAAACCTGAACAAACAAAATATTTCTCTTTGGACTTACTGTCCATTCTAGTCTGGAAGGCGGTTCACGCAGTAGGACTTATCTGACCATACACAGGTATCTGCATCTAAACTGGTTGCTTCTGGCAGTCTGTATGCTCAGAGGAAAGTAACTAGTGCAGGCCATCTCAGTCTGAAATAGCTGTTGAAATACATCAGATGAGTTACACATGACAATTGTCTATAACCCTTTACAAACTATACGGAGGAAATAGGTAGTCTGCTGGGACTCCAGTCTCCAGTGTGTACATCTTAAGTTGGGTGAGCTGGATCCCATTCATTAAACCTTTGGTAGGCCTATTAATACAGTAAGGCCTACGTTAGGCCACAGTGAAAATACCTCTAGCGTCTGCTGCATTTTTCCCATAATCACATTAAGCTCCCTTTTTTCAGAACATATACTGTTACGTTTTGGTTTAGTCTTTTCCAGATATGGTCACCATATTTTTAAATATGTAAATTAGAAGTGCTTTCGGCTTCCTCTATATATAGTCCCAATATTTTAAAACATGTAAATTAGCAGTGCTTTTTCAGGTTCCTGTAAATTTGCAAAGCAGGGTTGGTATGCAAAGAACAGTCTGTGATCTGTGAATCATTAAACTACCTACAAATACCTTAACTTAATCTCTGGGCAGTAAAACCTAATCTCAGGATCTGGCCAGTAACAGCCACTGTTTCTCATGCTTCAGAATAAGATTTCCCTTCAATTTATAGGTTAAATCCTTGCTGCAGATACTCTTTGCAGACAACTGAATTAAGAGAATCACTAGAGGCAGGAAACCTATTTTGCCAAAACGCAAACTACCAATCCCTTCTTACTCAGTTCTTTTTGAGGCAAGACTCCCATTGCTGGGGAAAAAAAAAACAAAACCAAAAGATGTTCCCTAAATACTGTGTTTCAGGGTTTGGTCCTGGATTGTTCTAGTATTTGCAATTATAAATTTAGAGATGGATACATCTGGATATAAAAAATGAGAAACAGAAGCATGACTTAAGTTTGTCAGGTGGTAGAAAATGCTGAATCTTATTAAAGATGTTTCAATATGACACCTGCAAAATCAGACAATTTGTAGCTTCTGAAAAAGCAACTAAAAGCAGCCAAAATGATGAATTTAAGCAATTAGAAAAACAATCTCAGCATAAAAGATGGTTACTGTATCAGTGGAAATAAATTCATAGCATGTTAACAGAGAAAAAAATAATCTACTGGATTTAAGTGAGAGGTTTTTGCAGTTTTCAGAAGTTCTAGGAGATTAAAAACTATTTCAAAATAAATTTGAAGTGCTGTAACTATTATTCTTGTCCAGGTTAATAGATATTACATAACTTTAACATAACAGTGATTTTTATCTACTGCAATTTTCCTAGATGTTTTGCTAGTCTGTTCTGCATTGAACAAATGTGTAACTCTGCAAGCATACATTGCTCAGTGAGATCACGAAGCTAGCATGTTAAACAGCAAAGACTCTTTTGACCTGTGTCAGAAATAAAAAGTAGCCCATTTTTTTCTCCTCTGTTAAACTGACAAACACATGTAATTCTTAGGATTTTATAAAGTAGAGACTTCAATTACAAAATGAGCATACACACGTGCAAAATTGGTTTGGAGTTTTCTGAGGCTTCATCTCAATGTCCCAGCATTAATGCATAGAGGAACTCAGTTTTCTCACTGAATAACCTTATTCTCCCGTTCCCTCCTCCTCCCCCAGCATTGTCAAATGTGTCTGTAGTTTGATGGCATCTTTCCAGAGAACGATGAACAGGTCAGATCAGCAACCAACTTTTTATCCATTGACACACAGACTGACTGATGGAAACTTCTAACAACCTTAAGACTTTAAGCCTCAGTACAAGAGTTTACATCAGACCCTTCACAGAAGGGGAAAGCCATTTAATCCCAGAAACTGTTAAAACTTCCCACAAGACAAAATAAACTACCGTGGGTATAGGGTTTGTGTATTCTATTTATTATTTCTAAACAATTCAGTATGAAAGATAATAAACTTAGATTTCTGTGTCTTTTCTGTTTAATCTGGCATTGGTACTTGAGTGATCCGCTTCAGATGGCAAGACCTTTATTCTCTGCCACTCATAGCTTTTGCTGTGAGTGCCTTCACTTGTCAGCTAGTGTTGGGAATCTTGCTCCCTCATTTCACTGCAAAAGGATGATTTTTAAATCTTGAGTAATTCTTGTGTTACAAGTTCAATTTCCAGCTATCACTTAGTTCTAAGATAATTTCAGAGCATATTTCCTGTATTATTACCTTACAACAAATTCCAGTATGAGATTTCGAATCCCCGTGTATTCAATGGAATAATTTTACAGTACAGAAATTTTGCAGAAATCTAGGAAGCCTGAGTGCAAACCTACTTGGGCAGCACCTATTGCCCATCTCTAGTAACAGATGCAAGAATTACCTTGCATTCTGCTTGCCAGTCAGCAGCTACAGTCACACTACCACCAGCCTACAGTTGGTGTCTGCCTAAAATGGAGACAATTTTCTTCTGAAAACAAGAAGGGTTTTCAATACTTATTGTATGGTATGTAGCCCTAGGGATTAGAGGACAGAATACAGTTTCCTGCAGAGTACAGCCATTAACACAGGACTGTAACCCCTGCTAAAAATTTCATCAGAAGATGGTGACATACTGTTGGGGAGTTCATCAATAAATTGAGATTGTTCAGGCATTTTTAAAGCCAACAAATACGTACAAACTACTGAAACTTTTCAAATTCTTTAAAACCTGTGATTTTGTATTATTATTCATCCACATATTCAAAAATGACAAAGCACCAAACCCTCTGCACTTTATTTACATTAGTTTGCAATTTAATATGTAGTCATATGTCATCATTTGAAATCTAAGCAGGCATACATCATCATTTGAAGACCAATTTAACAGAACTATCCCAACTCCTGACATCTTAATTCTCACTCTAAAGAAATAAAAATATGTCTTAGATAAAGAACTTGCTGTCCATTTTTAAAGCTTTTTGTTTGTTCATTTTCACTCAGCCTAGGCCTCATTTACCACAGGATTTGTGCGGGATCCTTCTGGAGTGCCTCAGAGTTGTTAAGTGACAATCTAAAAGCCGATTTAGGATTAGCTAGCTTAACCAGGTGAACTGGGGGTTTCACTTTGATTGGGTAGAAAAGCCGTAGCTGTGCTTGGAAGTCCATATTGTGATACTGAAGGGCTTTATCAACATCCTGAGAGGAGTGCATTCAGAATAGGTGATGATGCGAATCTCACTAATCAGTGAAGGATTATCTGAGGCTCAAAGCTATACTGCTTCTAATTCCTTCTTCATGACGCTGTTCATGCACTGCAAAAGGATCTAGTGCAACACCAGAAGTATAAATATTAGATGAGACTCTTCAGTATCTTAATTAGCACTTTCTAAGGGAGCAGTTCTTGAAAAGTCAGAGGTAATCAGATGTTAAAAAAAAAACACAAAATCAGAATCATAGCAGAAATCTCTGATGATTTCAAATGTACAATGACTGACACCACGTCATAGACAGCGTATATCACTTACTAATTTTAAAAACAATGCCAGTATCAACTCTGATGCCAAATTATTGACAAGATTTAGTATTTCTAGTCACACCATTGCTGTGTTGAAGACAGGGATTCTGAATAATTCTTTCCTTAATTTGAAATATGTGAAATTCTCCATTGCCAGCCTGCTTCTCTATGGGTTGGGAGTGTGCTCATACCCTGCACAGTCATATAAAATAGTTTTCCCTATACATTTTTGTTCAGCAGAAGGGGGAAAAAAAGGAGAAAGTTAATGAAACAATGAATACAAGTTTTGTTTGGTTGGTTGTGATATTTTTTTTCATTTCCCAATGCATTTAGCAGAGGGTAAGAGGCTATGAAACATGGGACTGATAACAAAGCAAAATTACCGTTTTCTACCACAACTCTATCGAAATCTTATGCCCTTAATAAGTGACAGTTTTTCTGGAGTGGAAAAGTTATATATGTATTTTAATGGAGTCTTTATTGGTAAAACAAGAGCTTCCCTAGTTTGCTTCACTACGCACGTTGTCAAAATGACAGAACAAGATACCTTTAATTCCTAACATCCAATTAGGTCCAGTATCTACAAGACCACCAACAGAGCGAGGGATTGCTTCCCAGCACTTCTTGTGGTGTTTTGTATTCTCCGGTCTCCTTTGCTTCTTACCATCCTCATTTTAGTCTTCTGGCCTCCAAGAAAAGTATTTACAAGTCATTGACAGCTCTTAAAATATGTTATTAGACCCACTCCTCCCCCCCACCCTCCATAATTTTAAGTAAGTTACAGAGGAAAGATGGGCTGTGACTAAAACCCCATATTTGAGGAATCCAAGCCCCTAAAGAAACACAAATGTCAGTTCTGATTTTGAAGTATAGGATCATTCATGGAATAGCTCCATGTAATAATAAATCTTTAGATGAGTATTTCGGGTTTTTCATATTACAAATTTTTAGATGAGTTCACTTTTTATGTCAATGAAGCTTAACAAAAAATCAATTTTGTAATTTTACCAGAAAAGTGTCATTGCTCATTATCAGAAACATCTTTTTAAAGTTCAGAGGAAGTAAAAATACAAGCTGTCTTTCTTAAAGCAGAGGGTTAATTTAAGATTAAATTGTATTGCTGTACTTAAGAATTTGTTCCTATAGGTATACTTCTGCTCATCATGTAAAGTGCATAGTTTCAAGTTGGCTTGCAATATTTTTATGAAAAGTGGTAAAACAAGCCTCTTAGGAACCAGACATGAATGAAAGTAATGTATTTCATTTTAATACTGTTTTCAAAAGCAGATAGCAATGTTTTATCTCCTGCTTTCTATGATAGCAAGAAAACATACATCCAGGTAGACTTCAGATATTGTGTCAGAGGGCTTCCATTTCTATCACTCCTTCATGATGAATGAGGTGGTTCTTCTAAACAAATAAGCACTTCAGAGAGTTACCCTTGACAGGGCTGTTAATCCTGGGAGTCTGCCTTATCGTTGTAGAATTCAAGGGCTGAAGTTGTACAGTATCCCTGTACTGCTTGTCTCTTACGCTGCCGCTCTGGCTGAAAGATCTATTCCACGTCTTGCATGTAAAGCCATGCTCAGTGCTTCTGTTCTGGTGTGCTCACAGATAGAGGGGCTTATCATCTTAGTAGGCACTGGCCCTCTTAATATCTGACTGAATTTCTCATTCAGATGGCTATGTTCTAATGGGACTGCTTTCAGCGGTGTAATGTTTCCTTTGCAGTCCTTCTTCAGTGAATGCAATGAATTTTGCAGTATAATACAAAGCTTACTTTGAACATTACAGAACATTAACACAAGTCAGATCACACCCTCTTGTCACAAATGAATTAAATAGATGGCGATTAAGCACAGCAGGAAGGACTTCATAAAATGGCAGTTTTGAAGTAATGCAGTAAATCTTTGTCTTATGAGTTTGCATGCCTCGCAGCAGCTATTGTGCTTAGTATTACCATTAAAATTATAAAGCCTTTAAAAAGCAACAAGTAATGGTGTTATTCTAGTGATTAAGAGGACCTGGACCCATTTTCACAGGATTGAAAACTGGTCTCAAGCATGCTTCCAAATGTCTTTCACCCTTTCTTTCCACCACCTCCCAAATGCCTTCCACACTACCTGCCACAGAAACACCACCAGGATCATCTGAAAATAACAAGTGATTTCTTTTTTTTTATCTTCATCAGTTTCCTTCTCCCTTAGAAGGTTTAGAACAGACATGTGACTTCAGCTGCTGTTTGAAAATCAAAGCATAATGTGTTTTCAGTTTATAAATTATAAAATATTCAAAAGCACAGACTAAGTTTAAGGAATTGGTTACACTGCTTGATATCTAGAGCTGTTTGTTCCTTTTATCTCTGTTACTTTCCCCTCCCACTCCCTCCCTTCTTGTCTTCTTAAGGATAAAATGCAAAGAAAATGTAAATTTTGATGCCTTGGGCCTTGGAAAGATAGGAAGGAAAAAGATAATGCCAAAAAATAAGTAAGGGAGATGGGGTGAATAGAGGGTCTCTTTTGATGTGATACCAGTAGTTCCATTCACTAATTTCATTTCTTGTCCATCAGAAAGATTCCTAATGCAAAGTATTAGCTTTGTAAAGGCTTTTCTGAACACTAGGAACAAAATCAGGCATTTATACTATACTAACTTCCATTCCAGGCTCTCAAAGGTCAGCATAAATATTGTCGTCGATGCCACATGAGATAGATAGATAGATATTTTAACACCCACTTTACAGATAGGATACTGTGAGGTGCAAATGGTTAAGAAGACCAAGGAAGCAGGAGAGCATTCCAGGAATACTGAGCAGAAAATGAATGTTTGGGTCTGATCTTCAGAAGCTGTTTTCTTTAGGGGCAGGGAAAGCCCTGCACTCATAGCTGATAGAAAATACGCATACCATCACCCTCGGCTGCCTGCACTGAAAAAGACAAATCCTGTTAGATGTAAAAGGTGAAATCCCCACTGAAGTGATGAGTAACTCCCTGACTTAAGCAGAGCTGAGCTTTTTTTTACGTGCTTATTTCTGCTTAGTACGTAGTTTGTCAAAGTAAAAAAGCAGACTTAGGTTGTAGTTTATTTTCATAAAAAGCCACTATGAAAAGTTCTCTGTCCTTCTTTGCTCTAGCTTCATAATCCCGCATCACAGTTTGTGTCATCCTCAGCTGTGCTGAGGTAACAGTCTAGAGAGCCAAGCTATAAACCAGGCCACTGAAATGATCCTGATTATGTTTTAAATCCTTAGGCTTTTTTTAGGTGAGAGGAGAGGAGGATTTAGTTGGGAGTGGTTTGTTTTTTGTAAACCTAAATAATTATACTGATATGGATGCTAGGAGATTCATCAGACAGTTGCAACAAGTGTTAGAGGGAGGGGTAAACTGAGCTGGATTGGTATTGCTGCCTGGGGAAATACATTTAAAAATACCTGGAGAATCAAAAGCATTTCACAGAATCACACAGAATCACAGAATAGTCAGGGTTGGAAGGGACCTCTGGAGATCATCTAGTCCAACCCCCCCGCCAGAGCAGGGTCACCTACAACAGGTTGCACAGGACAGCGTCCAGGCGGGTTTTGAATGTCTCCAGAGTGGGAGACTCCACAACCTCTCTGGGTAGCCTGTTCCAGTGCTCCACCACCCTCAAAGTAAAGAAGTTCCTCCTCATGTTAAGATGGAACTTTCTATGTTCAAGTTTGTGCCCATTACCCCTCGTCCTATCAATGGGCACCACTGAAAAAAGACTGCTCCCATCCACCTGGCATCCTCCCTTCAAGTATTTGAAAGCATTAACAAGATCCCCCCTCAATCTTCTTTTCTCCAGACTAAGGAGACCCAAATCCCTCAGCCTCTCCTCATATGAAAGATGTTCCAATCCCCTAATCCCCATTTGGTTGTTTCTTTACTGCCAGTTTCCAGTGAGCCTACGTATATGTACAGGTCCTAGCACAATGAAAGCTTGCTGCTGATTCAGGTGTGAAAACTTCCCTTACAAGACTTTATTAATACAATAATATGTCAGCTTTTTGAATTTTCTCTATACTCCTGTCAATGACAAATAATCATGTAAAGAGCCAGGCATTTAAGAGACTCTTTCTCCATAAACCCTTGTGCAATAGGGGACGTGTTACTTCTTTCTTGTCTTGAAGAAAGGTGATCTGTGGTTTTAAGTGTACAATAATACTAAACCTTGTTTTCTGTGTCATATTTCAGCTGGCTTTATAACCCTTTATCTTTTAGCTAAGCAAATGCTTGAATATTTGCCATATCCCTGACGTGATCTTTCTAAAAGCTATAAATCAAAAGAAAAACTGCAAATTAGACTCAAAGTAGTTTTTGCTGATGAGAATTCTATTTGCTTTCACTAGATATGTACCAATAGAGAGGCAAATACACCTCTCTTAATTACTCTTATTTTGTTTTCATGTATCTATTGATTAGGACATTTATCTAAAGAATAAACAACAGCATCTTGGACAGTGTTATCAAATGTGATGTAATCATGGCATACAGAGATTTAGTTGTGTTTTCCTAACTTTGTTATCTAGCAAACCACATCATTTTCTGTTTAATTCTAGTCTTAACTCCACAGTAATTAACATTCTTTGTTTCATGATATGTTAGATGTAACTTATTTTGCTCTATTTAGCTTTTGTATGTAATTGATTGAGGCAAATGATGCTACTTAACTGTCATTTAGTTATTTGGAGCCTGAGGGAAAGCATTATATTGACTGAATTTTATTATAGGATGAGTATATAAAATTGATTTTGAGAGATATGAGGTTCATGCTCTCCATGTAGCACTTTTTATTGTTAATGCCTGTTAGTGCTGGTTTACATTTTTTTCACCAACCAGGCAGATAATGCATGCTTTTTCTCTTTTGTATTTTACAAAGCCAAATGTTTGACCTGTAGTTAGAGTAGGCAGAACACTAAACTGTAGCATGTCTGGTCTTTGAAAGACCCAGGGTCTGCTACAGCTCCTATTGAAGTTGCTGGGAGTTTTGCCATAGTTTTCAATAGGACTGGGAGAAGAGCCTATGTTTATTGTTAACTGAGATATACTGAAGCTCTGTTCACAGTGAATTAGAACGATGGGTCTGAATTGTTTCAGAGGTTTATTATGTGCAGTCTGCAATTCCAGAGAACCTCTGTTTACAGGAGAAAAAAAAATCTGCATTCCTTGTACAGTCAGAATTTCCACTGAAGTCAATGAAAAAATCTTTGCCTGGGTAAGGATAAACACTTGCAATGAAAGTAAATGATTTAGTGAAAAACAAGCAGACTACTGAAGTGCCTGTTGGTTGCGTTCCTGTATTTTCTGTGATTTTGATTGGAAGAGTTATCCAATACTTTTGGGTTTGGTTACTTATGTCCACTTACTGATGGTCACTTTACAGTGACTACACACTACTTCCTTTCTTACAGGGAGTGTTTATGCAAAAAGAAAGAGCAGAAGCTCTTTAACTGGATTCTCAGACAAATTCTGGTTGATTCAAAAGATGCTGTCATGCCCTCACTTAATTTCTTGTTGCTTTCTGCTGAGAACCTGATGGTTGTGCAAGATCCACAATGTTCTTGCAAATTTGTGTGTGCCAGGGATCCAACCTTCTGAACAGTGAGGGAATTTTTTAACCTTTGAACACCCAAGCTAAGTCAGCCATTGCCTGGTCCCAAGCATTTTTCATGTATAGACATGCTGAACCCTTGATGTCTGAACTGTTACATCATCACGAATTAACTTCTCAATGCTTTTCCAGGATTAGTACTTTGTGACACGTGTTCCGAGTACTGCAAAACGGGGCTGCCACAAATTGCCAATCAAAATTTGAGGGCTTGTGAGTAATTTTCTACTGAAACAGAAAATCAAAATAGATGCCTTAAATGAAGCAGAGTAGAATTAGAGGTTAATCTGTCTTTCCTACTAACTCTAAATCTTCAGAGGAAGTATAATGTCTCAGTTTACCCCATATATGTACACAACAGAGTTTTGAGTACCTTCTTGGTCAGAGGCTTAGCAGCATTGATCCCTTTATGTCTTCGCCCTGCAATGGGAGCCAGTCCAATTCTGCAGCAATAGTCGTACAGTAGGGCTCTCCACAGGAGGTGAGGAGTGAGGTGGAATTATTCCCATGTGTTTCAGACTGTTTCTCAAGCATACTGGTCTGGTGGAAAAGAGAAATGATGTTCCTAAGATTCATGTTAACCCTGGGTTTGAAGGCAAAAGAAGGTGCTTAGAATTCGCAGAGAAGAGCTGTTTAAAAAAAAAATAACAAAACCGAAAAAGTAATTTCAAATTGGAGATGATATACTGCACAGAGAATAAGAGATGCTAAGAAAACAAAAGACTTAATTTGAAATACATTAATTTTTCCACAGTCTGTATTATTCTCTGTCAAACATACTGGGAACGCAAATCTGCATCTGCATTGATTGGATGAATTTCAAAGACCTTTTACCTGCTCTCTGTTTGTGTTGCCTCATATCTTTATGACATGGAATGAACTGCTTGGCGCCACGTTGCTGTTATCCATTAACCATTCCTGTTTTCCTAATCATCTTGGACTCCATCTTTCTCTGTCCTATCTGTTATTGTCTTCTGCAAAGAGATGTGATGTTCCTGTAGCCTGTTCTGGTTTGCCTGACATGATTTGTGTTTCTGCCTACAAGGGTTTCTCTACTGAACCCTGTACATTATCTTCCCCCAGCCCCCCTTCCTCTGTAACCAGGAGAAGAGGGTCATACATCTGTAAAATGACAGCACTTATGAAAGATGGGAGTTTGGTACACATGGCTCTCATCAGACACAGACTCATCTTCCATGCCACAGACACTACTTGTTTCCTTGCAATGCAGACTGTAGCTGGAAACACAGGAAACACCTAATAAATTGCTTGACCTATCAAATTAACAAGTCATCAAGAAACTATTTTGGTAATCAATGAGCAAAGCAGAATTGTTTGCTTTCTGGCAGAGCAAGAAGAATGCATGGAGATGGAGTAATTTCTTTTCTTCATCTCTCTTCGATAAACAGCATTTAACTGGATTGTAAATTTGCTGCAATACAGGGAAAAATGTGAAGAATCTATTTTTAGAACTAGAAGAACTCTTAGAACTAGAGGCGTGCATTGGCCTAAGTTTATGGCTGAGTACAGAACTCAAAGAAACACAGACACACTTGGATATATGACACTGTAATTATGTCATCACTATTTCTGGTGAAGGTGGATTTAGTGCTGATTATAATGAATACATAACAGAAATTAAATTTTCTGGTTTTAAGCATGCTACTAGTTGAAGTAGGTCTCAGTGTAGTCCCTACTCCTGCAGCCTAGCAGAAAAACTATAATGTGTAACATTTTTGGCCTTCATCTAATGCACCTAATTAAAATGAGTAATTAACAATAAATGAAGAAGCAGACATTTTCTTCTCCTGTCTGATGTGGCCTGAGATGCAAAAACAGGCTGGCTTTTACTTCTGGTTAGAAAAGGTAGATGCTTGGAGCCGCTGAAAATTAAGTCACGGTGATGGTTGTGAAGGCAACTGCCAAGGACAGTTGGAGCATATACTCCCCTGGTCACCTAGTGCAGCAAAGAGCTGTTCCTGCAAAATGAGAACAGCGTATAAAAATGTGAGGCAGACTGGAAACTTGTGATGTTTAGGTTATACCTGCAACTGCCAAGGATGTTGTGCCCAGTGAAGCTCTTATAAACAGCAAGATGCCAAAGCAGGTGTCATTTATGTTGTAAGAGCAGACATCTGCATGAGTACTCTGTCAAACTGTGGTCTCAAAAATAATTAAAGTATTTGGAAATTTATAGAATGCCAGTAATCCTCCTACCACTGTGACGTCCTTTTGCCTTTCTTGGACATTTCTGTGGTGCAGAACTTCCTGTTTTAATAACAGACCTTTAGCAAGTCTCCAGCACATTTGTAGGGAGGGCCTTGGAAGATCATGCATCATTCCAACTGATCATTTGATTCAAGCATAAACTGGTTTTCTTTATTAAATAGAAAGTCACAAAGTTGAAATCCTGATGGTATGGAATACAGCTCTGTAGATTATCAGGGTATTGTCTAGGAATATTGTTTTCCCTCAGTTGCCTTTCTGACAATGAGAGAATGGAAGGATTGCTGTTGAGGAGTAAATGGGATAACGCAGGAATCCTTCTGACAAAATTATAAATACATATTGTTGTAGAAATTTGCAACGTGCAAATTCTTATTTAGTAAAAAAAAGGTTTCTTTGAAATTACGTGTGCTTTTTTCAGTTCCTTGTCTGTAGTCCCAGTTCAGTAAAATGTTTGAACATAGGGATTCAGTAACCCTTCTTATGTTTTAAATCTGTTTTAAATAATTGTGGGGAATTTTTGTTATAATGTAGTGAAGAGATGAGGGGTAGAGTGTGTGTAAATTGTCCACCTCTGTCAGTGTTGTGATTATGTTATTTTAACTTTGTTGTGCAGAATTCTTTTTGTTGATGTAAGTGAAATTTGTGAAGACTGTGTGATGAATGTATATTTTAATGATAATTCTTATGCATACACATAAGTATTTTCTTAATGCCAAAACCAGATGATAGGGTCCTTATCATTCCATCTTTATGTGAATTATGGTCAAACAGAAGAAATTATACCTCATGTGGTTATTATAGTAATTAAAATTGGTCAAAATTAGGATTGTGAAACTTGGCACCAAGTTCCTGATGGCATAAGAAGATGGGTTACACTGATGCTTGTTTACAGCTGTCTAAACCTAGAAGCAATGTCTCCAATCTATGTTTTCCCCATTAATGTAAATTCTTGATTAAAACACATTATTTGCCAGTACTTTTGCCTTTTCTTTAGATTAAAAGTGTGAGAATTTAAAGCAGAATGCTTAAAAAAAACCAACCAAACAAAAAACTCCCCACCCCACCATTTCATCCTCAAGACAAAACATCTAGTATATCAGAAATTAGCCATGTTATGTATTGCAGTAGCGTAAACTTGGGTCTAATCAGGGAGAACTTAAAAATTGTACTGTTGAAGAACATGCAAAGAGGCAAGTTAAAATTTCTGGGTATTAAGCAATGAATTATTTACTTTTTAAGAGGAAGAAGCAGTGAATAAAACAGAACTAATTGGCTAACTATAGCATTTAATTAACTTTTTAAATAAGAACAGTTTTTGTGAATAAGCACTGAGTTGTGGTAATTAAGTTTCTGTAACCAGAAATTATATGTGATATACATCAAAATATGAGAAAGGACACTAATTACTGGAATATTTGTTGAAGGCAGCATACCTTCACGTAAGATGAATGAATACATTTTAAAAATACTTGCACCACAGAAATGCTAAAAGATCCTTGCCTTCATCCTCAAACGCTGATTGAAAGACACTACAAATCTTGTGGTATCAGAACACATCCTATTAGGTAATCAAGATTTGATTTTTGTCTTTTAACTGTTACTGTTTAATAGGATTAAATCACATTTGTTCCTTTTTTAAGTCCACAGAAAGATTGAGATATAATAAGTTTTTTTCCTTAAAAATGCAGAAACCTAAATACTTCCTATATTTGCACTCCAATTCCTTCCTTAGTTTAGAATTTTTCCTAGCAGGTTCTGTCTGTAACAGTAGCAGTATATTTTTTATTCATAATTTTACATCTCAAAAAGGCAGAAAGGCTGTAGATGAACAGTTTCCTCAAGAAAAACGTCTTTCATATGTCAAGACATTCTGTTTGCAACATTAAAAGTCCAGGTTAACCATATAAACAGCTGATGAGACAGCAATGAAAATGTTGTTTTGAGCTTAGTTTTATTTAGTAGTAACTGTACGAGCCAATTGTTTTGCTTTTTGCATTATGTCATCATTTTGCTAAGTTTAATGCTCCTTGGTATGGGACTGTTCAGTTCATGGGAGTTATGCATTTTTAAAGTCAGCTCCTGGTTTAACAGATGTTTGTTTTAAAAGAGTTCCTTAGCAGTATAAATTATAGTAGACTAAATTGCTCATTTAAGGGCATGACAAAGTGACTCTCAGAGCATGCTCTGGTATGTGAAGCAAGCAGGGTAAGTGCAAAAAGCAGCAGCTCCACGAAAAAAGTCCTCTTCCTATGTTTTAGAAAGGGACTTTGTCATACAAAAGTTATGCCTCCTGCTAAAGTAGTTGAACCAGCTGCATCCCATGTGCTGAAAACACTCTTGTCTCTTATTTCTCTTGTTCAATTATTGTGTCTATAAATTGCAGCGGGCCACCTGTGCAATGCACTCATCCAGAATAGCCCCAGAGGAAGCATTAACATATCAAGGCTCATAAAGCACAAATCCTTAAATGTAAAAACTGACACTTTCATCCTACTCCAGCCTACATCTATATAGACATTAAAACAGAAAGGAATAAAGAATATTTTACTATGCAATTTGAAGGCCCTGCTCTCCTCTTGCAGAGGTCAGCAGCAAAACTCCTCTTGATTTTTAGTTAGGAACAGGATCAAGCTATAAAAAGCATGAATTTTAGTTAGATATTTTAGAAACTTATTCTGACTTCTGCCATCTATCAAATTTGATGCATCTATTAAAAAAAAGGAAGACTTCTGTTCTTGATATTAACCATGTATTTGTTATTCCCAGTCTAAAAAGAATTAAATCAGATCTCTCTGGAAAAGGGGCCTGTGGGTTTGGACTGGCCAGAGGAAGATCTCCAAATTAACAAAGCTGCTTCTTCCAGCTTGTCATGGTTTCAGCTGGGATGGAGTCGACTTTCTTACTAGCAGCTGGTATAGTGCTATGTTTTGGGTTTGGGGTGGAAATACTGTTGATAGTGCAGGAATGTTTTTGGTTGTTGCTAAGCAGTCAAGACCTTTTCTCCTCCTCACACCACCCCACCAGTGAGTAGTCTGGGAGGGCACAAAAAGTTGGGAGGAGACACAGCCGGGACAGCTGACCCCAACTGACCAAAGGGATATTCCATGCCATGTGACATCATGCTCAGTATATAAAGCTGGGGGAAGAAGAAGGAAGGAGGGATGTTCAGAGTTATGGAGTTTTGTCTTCCCAATAACTTGTAGGCGTGATGGAGCCCAGCTTTCCTGGAGATGGCTGAACACCTGCCTGCCAATGGGAAGTAGTAAATGAATTCCTTGTTTTGCTTTGCTTGTGTGCGCAGCTTTTGCTTTACCTATTAAACTGTCTTCATCTCAACCCACGAGTCTTCTCACTTTTGCTTTTCTGACTTTCTTCCCCATCCCGCCATGGTGGGGGGTGAGCGAGTGGCTGCATGGTCCTAGTTGCTGGCTGGGATTAAACCACGACACAGCTCTAACACTCCCTCTTTAGAAAAGGTATAAGAATGGTTATTCTTTTCTTGGCACGTCAAGGATACAGCAACAAATGCTGAGACTGTTTTTTCCACATCTAGGAAGAGCCACTGGCCAAAGTGAATGTAAAGATGGCAGTTTTCCAGTTACTGCAATCTACAGCACAGGTAACTTTCAGCAGGGATGGATCAAGGTGAGACCAGACAACTTGAGCAATTCTTGAGCAACATTGCTAAGAAAAGGAGCTCTCTGAAGCTTTCTGGAGAAGCAACCATCTTCCAGAAGTGTCCAAAAGCATCTCTCTCTTTTTT
>VZSZ01000729.1:130056-163674 GCA_013398815.1 Ibidorhyncha struthersii
TTTTTTTGTGTCTCCTTATGCAATTATCTCCAGTGCATACATAGTTCCATTGATCAGTAAATAACAATAATAATTGTATTAGGAGAAATGCATTTCTGTGTTCTTGACGTGGATTGGTAAGGTACCCTTTTGCTCCACTCCATTCCCATCTCTAAATTTATGTATGCTTTCAGTTAAGCTTTGCTCTGGGCCAACGTATGTTTGTGTATTCTTAAGGACCTCTTATGAGAAGCATGCTACTACATGCAACAGTGTTGTGCTTTGAAGGAAATGAGTTTGGATACAGAAACTGCAGAACATGGCTGTGTTTACAGAAGGAAGAAAACCAAGGCATGTGTCTCAGAAGGTCAGCAAAGAGCCGAGTGGTGCAGATCTTCAGAAATAAAAGAAAACTCAAGTCAGTTTCATATCATAATGCTAATAGTAAATAGGGATTTTTCAGAGCTGACCATAAGGATCCTATACCTAAGAATGCAGACACACTTTAATCTCAGTTTAGGATTCTCTATAACCAGTTGCGCATCTCTGACCTCAGAGCTGTCATTCTTTCAAAATCACATCTTTCCCTGACAGTGTATTCACATTTCCATGTCTTATACATGTGATGCGTGTTGAAGTGGCTGTCTGTTTGCCTCAGCCCTTTGAAAACAACATTGTCCTTCATTACCTTGTTGTTTAACTGTTTGGTTCTCTTTCTTTTTTTACTAATTCCCTAGCTCCAACTCTTAAGACAGTCCCTAACATATCCCCACGTTGCAGACCTTCTCCCCTCTGCAGCACAGTTAGATCCCCGACCTTCTATTCCCCAAAGCTAAAGAAATGCCAGATTGCCGCCAACACTTCATTACATTTATATATTGGTCCTATGAGACTTGAATTTTCTCTGGCTATCCACATCCTTCTTTTTATTTCCGGTTTACTAGTATCACACAACTTTCTGTGATATCCAGTGCACTTGGAATAGGATATTTTTTTATCAGATAAAGTTATTTGCACTTAGTGATTTTCTCTTTTCTCCAAAATTCTATTTTGAATATTAACCAGTGTGAATTAGTATTATGAAACCCAAGGAAAGGAGAAAGAAAGTAAAAATCCAATAGTCTTCAGCACAGTACAGGAAGATTTTGTGGTCTTGGATCAAGATCCAGCATATGTACACTCAGCATTACTCACATGAGTAGCCTCTGTCTTCAGTGCATTACTGAACCCTTACTTTTCAAGTGCATTCTTGCAAAACCTTCCACGTTAAACCTTCCTAATTGCAGACAGAAAAGTATCCACAAATGAATACATTTTCCCTGAAGAAGAAGGGTCAGTGAAAGTCACTCAGTAAAGGATTCAAAGCACGTTCTATCAACTTTAATACATATTGTTACATTTTCTGCTAAATCAAGTCTACATGAGCAATTATTGTGGCTGTGAAGCATGTGAGATTACCTGTGTGCCATGATCATGATCTTTATCCGTAACTCTGCCCTGAGAACAAAGAAAAATCTTTTCTTATCCTCCTAATATATTAATCCTTGTGCTTGCTTGATGGTGTGAAAAAGGTGGCCTCAACTATTGATGTTAGCAGGAATTCTGTCATTCATTCAATGAATCAGGCACTGGTTTAAGATAGCGTTACTCTAGCCTCTGGGAAGAAATGCTTTTGTAGATTAGCTTCCAAGATCCTGCTCAGATCCATTTTTCTGTTGTCATTCTAGTTTCTGCTCTCAGTATTCACCCTTCCATATGTTCCTAACAGACTCTGGTAGCAGGCTCTGATAGTTTCTTTCACTGCTCAGTTCCCGTTTCAATTTTTCACCTAGTTGAGAATAGCATATACAGTCAACCAGGATGGTCCATCTTTATGCAAAATATGCTGCAGTTCAAATGCCTTTTTACTGGGCTCAAAACTGTGTAATATCCTGCGACACTTAATAGACTGCAAGGTTGGGCTAAAATGATGATAATGATCCCTTCTGGGCTTAAAATCTATTAATCTGCTTATCTATTTGCATTATTTGTAACTGCATGTGATCAGAGGTGTGTGAGCAGACATGGCAGTAAAATAATAACATTCTGTTAGCTCACGCCTATAGGCATCTTGTGAACCAGCAGGTAGTTCAGCATTGACCTGCCTCAGAGGTAACACTGGTCAAAAGAACTGGTCAGAGACTGTTCTCGATTGAGAACTCTTCAGCAGAGGGCGTTTACCACTGATACACACTGGTTCTTTACTACTTTCTTTTAAAATTCAGCCTATTTCTCATGGCTTATTCATAACTGTAAAAGTGTGCACTGACCTTGGTGGTTTATGAGCCCTACAGGTAGGTTTTGAAATTACCAGTACAGAGTGATCAGTGAAAATGTTCACCTCGGTCTGGGGCTTTCCTCTTTGTTGAGGAAGTAGTTGTTAATTTGTAATACAGTAAAAACCCAGTTTGAGACTCTGAAGTTCTCTGAGATTAGGTTTGGAAGACAACTCCTGGCTTCCCTTGGCTATAAAAACTTTAGATTGTGCCTATGAATATCTTGATCATGTTTGAAAAATCTGTTGCTTAGCTGAGCAGAGCAGGGCTGCCTTTCTCCTTGAGCAGATACCACACATCATTTGCAAAACATTTGTACTTATCATGATCAAATCATGATCTCAGTATTCTAAACTTTAGTTTTTTGCAGAGATTTAGAACTCAACACAGACTGAAAATTATCAACACACTACATGTACTGTATGCAAATTGCTGTAGAACTACTAACAGAAAGATTACAATCCAGTTCCATGAGATCCTCCCTAGGCAGCTGCAAATAGAAAGGAAAGGTTTGACACAAGGAAGAAAGATGTGTGGTATGAATTGATGCATTTTTAAGGGAAAAGGTGTAAAAAGTATTTTTCTCTGTTTCATAGCAAAAATATCCCAGGGAAACAGTGAGCCATATTCTCATTTCTGGCATTTGTTCTGTTCATGTAATCTGGTGGGGTTTTTTCTTTTCTGGGAATAAATAATACCAGAGGATGGGTGGAGAATGTCGAAGTGACCTTCTTGATGATTGCCTCTTAACTGCAACTCTGTTTAAGCAAGCGGTTGCCCTGTTTCTCTGAATTTCTTCTCTTCCCATAGTTTGGTAATGGTGTAATGGGAAACGTCAAACTTTTCATGTAGGCTTTTCCAAATCTGACTTGCATTTTTTGTTGCTAACTACTAAAGAAGTATTTGCGAATGAAAGCAGCTCCCCTCCTCTTTCCCTAGCCTATAGAAATGGGGAAAACAGATAATGTGCTGTCAAAAATGGGGTCAGTTCAGTGGCACCACCTGTCAGACTGCTTAGTGGCTCGAAGTTGGTCACTTTTTTACTCGTATTGCCAGTCATGACAGGACTGCATGTTTTAAGTCAGCTGCACGTTTTCCCCCATCTTAAGAAAGGGGGGTGCTGTGGGCAGCCATTCTTCAGCTCAACTATTCACTGAGAGAGAGCGATGAAGCCTCATGGCAAGGCTAAGCCGTTTGGGCAGCTGGCTTCTGCTCACTGCTCTGTACCGCACAGTCCGCAGTGCAGAGCAGAGATAACCATCTCATACAAAAAGTAAGAATAAATGGAGAACAGACATTCAGGAAAGAAATGATGACCAATCATGGAGGGCAATGCCAAACGGAGGTAATGCTGTGAGTGTACAGCACACCAAATGTGCCTGCTGGCCCTCTTTCAGCAGCCTGTGAGTACCTGTTTAAGCCACACGTATACTGCTCACAGCCTTTTCTCTGCAGCAGCAAGTGTTTGGAAAGACGGTGAGGAGACAAACAAAAAAGGAGCAATACAAATACAAGTGTGATTCCTATAACCGAACACTACGTGGGCATCAAAAACATATATAAGCTACCGGTAGCTTGTATGTTAAATCAGAAAGGGTAATGACAAAAACGTGACAAAATGGAAATGTAGAGGTGTCATTCTGAATTTACTTACAGAAAGAACTTCACTGAAAATTGCAAAATACCACTGCTATAAGATAGTGTAAGATAAGATTGCTCTTTAGGTTTTGACTGAAGATATCTCTGGTTTCTTCCTTTTGTGCAAGAGGTGCTAGCTAATGTAATGAGAGGACTGTATGGCTTGATTATAATATCCTGGAATTGCTGGATCCTCGCCAAAGTTGCTGACACTGTGCACTGGGGAATTCGTATGCAAATGTCATTATCATTTTCTGCCAGAATGGTGTTATATTGTGCTTACCAAAAAATAAGGTGATATCATTGGTGATTGGAATCTGGTCCCAGTGAATCTGTATGCTACAAAACCGGCCTCAAGAATTCATTGAAATTATATTCACCAGTCTTGAAGAAATCTGGGGCAGATACACATGTAAATAGGCAAATTCCACTCACTCAACCTGTCCAGTGCGCTCTGTACATGTATTTCAAATGTTGGGCATTTGAAACCTCGATATTGTTCTAAACTTTGTAAGACTTCAGTCTGACTTCAAAAGACCTTGAATGAAGAATTTTGATAGTTCAGGATTTATTTTGACGTAAAAGTAAAATGGAGCAATCTCAACCTAATTCACTCCAAATATAGTCTTTCTGCTTCAGTGAAATTACAAACTGGATGTAAAGCCAAGCCAGGATGAAAGCAACAGATTTATGGATTGGTACAAGAGGAAACTCAGTTGCCAAACACTCATAGCCAACTCAAACATTTCAGAACAAGTAGAAGGACTGAACTCTGAGTAGTTTGGGCGACACATACTGAGATACAGTAATTATCTACATAGTAACGAAGAGGTATCTTCAATTAATATCACCACTTAAATCCAGGTTCAGTTTTTTAGTATTAATAAGACTTTGGAGTTATCCAGAGCTTGGGCTATGACTTGGCTGCACTTAACGCATTTCAGTGTTTTTCCATTGTTTCCAAGGGATTTTTCTGTACACTATTTTAATGGGTTTATAATCCCAATCTTCCACAGAACTGAGAAATAATTGTAAATAGTATGCAATACGTATTGGGTTTTTGTCCAATAATTATTGCCACTTTCTACTTTTTAGTGTATTTCAGCTGGTACTGAATGGGTCAGTCTCCCTGCCTGAGATACAGCCGTGGGCTAGCAAGGAAATTGTCCTTGGGAAGATTAAAGAAAACAGCAACATTTCTTCCTAAGTGACTATAAACACTGAGCTGTCCCCCTGTGACCTCTAGCTGCTCTTAGTCACACATGTGCATGGAGATGAAGTTTGAGACAGAAATCCTCTTTTGTAGCAGACTGCACCTGCCATTTCCATCATGCAGCAGCAGCAGCAGCTCTGCAGCAAGCAGTAAATCTGTCAGTGAGATCAAGTAGTGGATGGCACCAGTGGTTTCACATCCAGCTATTTTGAGTCAAGCAGCCGAGTGATTTTTTCCCTCTGAGTTGACATAACGTTATGCTAAGAAAACAAATTCCTTTAGTATTTCTCTTGCTTTGTCCAGCCCCCAGTAGGCTTCACATTCTAATTCTTTGCCTTTGGGATTCCCAGATTTTATAAAATCATATTTTTAAAAACAGTTTTCCTGTTTCCCAGCACAATGCCCAAGAAGTAGATACCCGCCTGACTTCTTTTTTCAAACACCTGTTGGTTACTGAAGACTGGCATAGAAACCAGTGAGTTTAAACACAGTTCACTTAGCAGACACATAAAATACCACTATCCAAAGAACTCCAAGCCAGAGACCAGACAAGTCCAGATCGACTGAGAAATCTCAGAAACGCAAGCCTTATGTGATTTCCATCAGACTCCAGGGGTCTTTTTCACTCATCTAAAACTGCTTAAGCAATGGCACCAGTCTTAAAGCTTGCAACATCTGATCTTAAGGAACAAAAGCAAAACAGAAAAACCTGAGAAAAGCATATCTAAATGGTAATAAGTGATAATTATGATACAAAATTTACCACAGTTTTAAGCCAGAAACTGTAAATCTAAGCTGCATAAGGACACAAACATGCTTTCATGCAGATAGCATGATATAAAGGCAGGCCTTAATAGAGTCAATTTATAGATGTTTTTCAAAATACGTTAGTTAGGGGGGGGGGGGCAAAAATGTAGATTTAACTTACTGACCTTTTTACTATAATTCTCCTCTGCTTCCATTTCTCCAAGAGACATCACACCTTGGCTCTCTTATGCAACCAGAAATAGTATTTGCTTTCTATAAAAAATGTTAAAAGGTAAACCTGATAGATGCAGAGATAAATACAGCTTCTGTATTAGCATTAAAAATAACCTAACTTGTATTTACACAAAGAATCATAAGCATTTCTCATTTACACAGGAATGAGTCTGATTTATATTCACTACTGCAAGACTTTAAATTGTGAGAATAGTAAAGACGCTGGCTAAGTGGACCTTCTCTCTGTATGAAAGGATGATGTGGTATTTGCATCCTCATCAGTTTTTAGCTAACAGAGCTTCAGATGATACCTGCTGAATGGCTGCCTTAAATGAGTACCTGTCCAGTAGGCACTCAGTTTGTCTTTTTTAATCAGAAGCGTCCTACTGGGAGTGTAGAGTCACCAGGAAATCTTCAGATAAGAGGGGAAGAAAACCCACAGATTGTTCAATTTTTTCCTATAAATGTAAGTTAAGATAGAAACTAAACAATATAGCAGGTCTGTTGAAAGTATTTAAACATATTTACTGCTCTAATGAAAGAAATCCCCCTGCCAAGGAAAGAATGACAGTAAAAGATCAATTTCAGAATAAACAAATCTGATCAGTGTTTTTTATCTTATATTTCATATTTACTGCTTATGATATCTCTTTACACTACATTTAGAGAGCTCTGATGGAGGTTCTTTTACCTAAGGTTGTATTGAGGTGGTTTAAACTCTTTTTTCAAACCTGTTATGGCTTTTGGCTGGAGAAAGCAGTATGTCTAGAAACAGATGAAATGAAACTGTTTAGGAGTAGATATTATTTTGTTGATAATCTCTAATATGATAGCAATCCAAAATTAGCTATGTTTTAAATACTATGTTCTTTGGTCATAGAAAATATTACAAAGTCTGTATTTCACGGAGCTGCTGTGACTCCTACACAGGAACAGAGAAGATGTGGGCTGCTTAAATTTGTAGTCTTGCTTTTTAGACAGGAGGAGAAGGTATGTTAGGGGTGTTGACAACAGTGATCATTGTAAATATAAGAAACTTTTCCAGTCCATTCTTTCATGATATCAGAGTAAAGGAGCTTCCATAGAATCAGAAGGCAGCACATTTAGAGCCAGTAAAGCTTTTTTTTTTTTTAATTCAAGACTATAATAAACCTATGAAACTCCTTTCTACAAGTCAGAAGGATTGTGAAAGAAAGCAAATAATTATTTGCATTAAAAAATACTTATGTCTACAATAATAAACATTTTAAAAAGACAAGAAAAAAAGAGAGAAAACAAGAGTTTAGACATAGGTAATCTACTTGCAGAAGGTATGAGGCAATTTTCTATGGCAGAGGCTTATCTGCGACCACCAGTTAGTCCTGCCTTGGAAAGAGCTGGTACTGACCACTGCTGAGGGAAAGGCTCAGGGTAGAATGGACTCTGCTCTGATTCAGAATGGGAACTTATATGTTCTGTCTCCCACTTCTCATCATTTTCTATAAAGGCTTTGGAGGGGAAAAAAAAAAAGTAAAACCTGTAGGAACTGGATTGTCTCTGCTTTTGGCCTCAGGTTTGGGTTTACAAAAGGCTTTCCATTGAATTTCTCAGAAATTTGTTTTGACTGGGAACAGGGTTTGACACCACTTGATGCTTAAGTTTTTAAGAATTATGTTTTTGCAACAGAATTTGAAGGCTGAACTGTGGCAGAATAGAGTGCTATGTCCAGACTTTGAATTCCTAAAGTTCTTTCTGCGGTCTGATTGGAAATATCTCAGTTTATCTGGGTGAAAAGCAGTGAAAAGTCCTTGGCAAGCTTCACAGACAGGCTATTCATGGCCCTCACAAAAAGTCATACAGAATCTGCCTGTTTTATATTGGCAGTAAGTCTTCCTCCTGGTCCTCAGCAGGAGGGAAGAAGAGAAAATCGAGGAATATTAGCAGGTTTGTCTCTAAAGACGTTGAGTATAAAATTGGGAGGTTTAAAAAGCCTGTATGTCACAACCCTTGGTAACAATGCGAGGAAATTAGGCAAGAGGTAAAGTCCTGGTTTTGAGTGCATGTTGAGAATCATAGAACAGTTTGGGTTGGAAGGGACCTTTAAAGGTCATCTAGTCCAGCTCCCCTGCAATGAGCAGGGGGGACACCTTCAGCTGGATCGGGCTGCTCAGAGCTCTGTCCAACCTGACCCTGAACGTTTCCAGGGACAGGGCATCTATCACCTCTCTCAGCAACCTGTTCCAGTGTTTCACCACCCTCATCATAAGAACTTAATCCTAAGAAGGCAGGAAGGCAGAAAGCCATCAGTAAGAGCTGCAACGAAGGTACTGTGTAAGTATTGTCTGAGTACCACTTCTCTACCCACCCCAAGTCTGGGGATAGACCTCCCATGTGATGCTGATTTGTACTCAAAACTGAAAGGATACAGCGAGTTTTGGACACCCCATCCATATATGCAAACTGAAAAAAAGAGTGGAAGTTCATACATAGGGTAGGAGGTTGAACCTACTGCTAATAAGAACCAATAACAAAGAGATAATAAACGTCTCTTATGAAACCTACTATCATCATGCTAATAATTGTATGCACATTTCATCCAGGAAGCTGAATCTTAATCAAATAATAATGTGTATCCTCTTTGAAATGCCTCTTCATTTTGCTTTGAAGTGCCAGACTGTAACCAGAAGAGTACTTCTGCATTTCTTACTTGACATGTTCCCATCTGCTACCATCCAAAACTGACTTTCTCTCCCTCCCTTTTTTCTCCTCCTCCCTTCCTTCCTACTCTCCCCAAATATATTTTTACCATGAAGACCAAATGTTTCTCCACCTGATAGGGCATAGACATGTCAACTGCATCAAGCTTCATGTAAACAGTGCTGCCTCATGGATAAGAAATTTGAAAAGTAGCAAGAAAGATAATCTCCCTTTTATTGACTTCATTCATATTGAAATGTATGATCAGAGTCAAAGTCTTAATCTTCACCTCACTTTCACAGCTGCTCAGCTAACCTTAGTGTGTATCCCAGCCCTCTGTGAGAAAGCAAGGCCCCTCTGATTGGATTAAAAGCCAAAGAAAGGGAATGTCGTGTTACTCCTTTAGGCAGCCCAGGCTCTCAGAAGGAAGCTCAAATAACAAAAGGCGAGGAATCTGACCCAGCAAAAGCATGGCAGGCTTCAGCAGACTTCAGCCAGCTGCACCAGCTACAATGAGGTCACTTTTGACACTCTGTATGAGGTGACTTCTCAATTTGTACTAAATCCTCTTTTTTCTCAACAGAAGGCAGGAGGAGGTCTCTCCAAGTCTTCCTACTGAGACAAGCAAATCAGTAGTCCAGAAGGATAAGCCATAGCATTGAAGCTTCCCTTGTAAGACCTCCTGTTAACAATTATCAGCTCCTAAAATGCTAAAGAAAAATATTGACTGCAGTTCACAACATGTATTTATCCAACAAAGTGTACAAGGAAAAAAATTTTCTATTTTTCTAATGACTGAGCCTAGCAGTGAAGCTAAGCCCATGCTTTGGTGGCTTCCCCATCACATTTATTTAGCTCCTCACATCAGAAGTTACTAATAATTAGCTCATTTGGGTTTAAGAGTATGCCCATTTCCAGCCTAAAAAAAGCTTGAAATTTGCTGTTGTTCTTGATGAAGACAAGGCCCCATCAAAAATTATTTCTTGTAAATAATTACTGTACTTCCACAAGCATGGACTGCTCTCCCTTAGCAGTAAGGCTCTGGAGAAGGAGTCCTCAGATAACCCACACTGTCTCAGAGGCCCCCCTGCCTCTGCTCAGATCAGAGCTGAGGGAGGGCAGTCAAAGAGAAGCAGGTTATGGAGAATCAGCATTAAGGAGATATTAGGGAAGAAAGGGCTGGGGGTGATCCCCCAGACTTGAATACCCAACTCCAGTATTGATTCATATGGTTTTTGAGAGGAGTCTTTTAGTCAAATTTGTGAAAACATAATGTGAACAGCTACAAACCAAAAAAACCCCTCTGAGCTGAAGGTGCTTGCAGCAGCAGAGTACCTTTTTTAAAAAGATCATTTTCTAAACTGAAAGGAAAATTGAGCAAAAAGAAGAAGGTCTGAACCATCACAAAACATGTGAATATCAGTCATTTTAGAGAGAGGCCTTGCCTCAGTATGTGATACAACTGCCGTGAGAGTGAGAAGTTGGGGAGCTTCTGCATCCATTTCAGCTGGGGCTTGGACCTACACTGCCACTCAGCTTGCCGAGGGTATGGCAGACAGACCTTTGGTAACTAACAAATGTTAAATATCGTCCCCAGAATTAATCCTTGACTCAAGCACCTACAAACACTTGATACTGCAGGCCTACCATTACAAACACAGATTTGGCAATCAGAGATGCTGCTCTGAATTAGTTGTGTCCAGACCAGGCCCATGGACAGACTCCAGTGGCTAACTCCATTTTAACCAGCCATTTGTAAACCTATCCTTTTATAGAGCAATCCTCAAAGGATGCAGAGTCAGTTCTGTTCCAGGTCACCTCGATTTCTGTTGTAGGTCAAGTCTAGGTAGTACCATGGTTACAGTGCCCTGTGAATCCCTATGTGTTCAGCACCCAGAGTGGGATCAGGGACACGTTGCTGTAGATTAGAGCTGTCCCCAAGGTGCTTTATTTTGTTGGCAGTTATTGCTTTGATATTCCAGGGTTTGCAACCATTTTTTCCCTCCAGTTCCTGATCTTGAGTCAAATGTTGGTCAGCTGGGCTGAGGGATTAAGTATCAAAGTCTGCTTTTTACATTCAGCAGACTTGACTTTATGAGAAACCTTTTTTCAATGCTACTGAAAAGAAGTGCAATCTCTCCTTCTCCAGACCTGCACTTTTCAGGACTGTAAGCAGACAAAATACCTAAATTCAGCAGCACAGCTTCCAGGAGGCTGCTGCTGTGGCAGCAGAAATGGAGATGTAGTTAGTGACATGTCGATCAGCTCCCTGCTGCTTTTTTGACAGAAGAGACGAAGAGCCAGTGTTTATTTTCAAATAACATTTTTGCTGAGGTTCTAGAAAGATGGATGAACTGAAACCGACTTTGATTTGGAGCTAATGGCCCAAATCAATCACTATAAGAGGCCACTGCCTTACCTCAGGTAGAGGCATGAGCTGATGGTGTTTGGGCAACATACAAGCTGACAGCCTTATATTTGCTGGTGTGTTTACTCTAGCCATAAACAAACCTTTAACAGATTGGCCTATTGATAGCTGGATTATCAGTTCACATTTATTATGATGGTATATGTGTGAATAACTGGGGAAAATATTTCAAGCCTAAATAGTTATGATAGAATGTAAAGAAACAGGGATCATATATTCTGTATAGTGGAGGAAAAAATGGCTTTTAGTTGAGCACATATAAATTTGTACCCTTTGCCTTGTGCTAAGCTATAATATTGGCTTTCATGCAGAAATGAATAATAGCTTTATTCACCCTCTCTAGATTGCCCTAACATGCTGCAGCTTGATTAAGAGCATGAATTCAGGGCATGAATCTTCCTGATATAGTGAGATTATTGAAATTAGCCCAAAAGAGCATGTTTGCTGCTCTGCATGCAAAGATCTTCCATTGTCTCCTTAAGAATACATGAGACAGGTCAAGAGAAGCTTAATTAATATGGAATTAGCACGAGTCAATTTCGGTTTTTTATATTATCTTGCCCTTTGTGGCCTTAGGGCAGCTGGCAGTTGGAGGAGATCATGCTCATATAAGTGTATTGATCAAACATTATTAGTTAAAGCTTTTTTGTGTGCTATCTTTAGGGTAGCAGAACAGGAATTCTATATAGCACATAGTGCTAGGCAGAAAAGACCAACAGGTTTCTGCATTTTGGCAAGTCTGATTTAGGACTAATAAGTAGATGAGCTTTTCACAAGAGAAAAGGCAACAAAATGAGGTTTTGGATTAACTCTGTAACTACATGAGGCATTTCTTGCCTTGTTTTAACAATGCATTGCAATCAAACAGCTCCTCCTTCCAAACGAGCATGTCTACGAAGGATCATTTAAAATCCCTCAGTCATCTGCCAGGTTCCAGTACCTAGTTTGCAGAAATAATTGGGTTTCTTTAATGTCATTTGTTCTCAAATTTATTGGACAAGGATGAGCAAAAACAGGCTATTCATCTAATTGACTGAGCACTGCACTCTTTGAATATCATATTACCATTATGTCTAAGCTCTCAGGAGCCAAACTTAGCATTTGCCAAGAACTTATTTCTCATTATTTATCCATGTTGCATGACAGCGCAGGGATTCAGAAAAGATCATGCAGTCGTCTTCACTATTCATTTCTCTTCATAGTTGTACGAAGTTCATAGTAAGGCAACTGAATTAATCCTTGGATATTTAATGATGCTGTGCCATGCCAAATTCTCATTGACTTAGTGGATCCCCTGTGGAAGGTACTGCACAGCAGAAGGAATCTTTTCTGGAATACTCCTTCTCAGCAGTCCTTCTCCATAGCAGTAGAAATGCACAGCCAAACACCTTGCAGACAATGGATCTGTGCTAATCAAGTCCCTGAACAACTACTGCGGTTCATTCTTTCTTGTGGAACATTTGCACATAATTTGCGATGGATGCAAAGAACATGTTCTTACATGGCACTGGCTCACCGCATACAACTTGATGTTCCTTGGGACTTGTATGGTTTCTCACTAGCTGTTCTCGGATTTAGAAATGTACTAATCATACTTCTTTTATTTAGCTTTATGGAAAATACCTTCCCTAGGTCATCAGCTCTTTGCAATGGGTTTATTCCCATCACTGGAATCACAATGATTCATGGTTCAACAACAAAATTACTTTTTTTACACAATTCCTCATTCAGAAGGGAATATTCACCCATAAAATCTCAAAGTATTTTAGGCTTCCTGCCATGTGCCTGTTCAGTTGTGCCTGTGTCAATCCAGGTCTTGTGTCTCACCCAGATTTGGATTTTGGAGTTCTTGAAGAATTTGTGGGAAGAAAGAGAGAGGAGAAAATGTAAGTTGGGCCATTTATAATCTTTTTGGGGAGATAGTATAAGTGTGACAGCTATCATGTATCTTTTACCAGCTGAGAAAACAGGTTAAGAAGTCCCCTTAACACACATGAATAGGTATAAATACACTCATGCAAGCACATGCACATGCTTCATCTTTTGCTCTTGCTCTCAATTCTGCTCTTTACATCAGTGGAATTAACATTATGAGCAATAACTGAATTAATTTCACAGTAAGCCCAAGCTTAACAATGAACTTCACATCTAAATCAGTTCCATGTCTCTCTTAGTATATGAAATGTACATGCGGTAGCCGAGAACTGCCGTAAGCAAAACCCCTCCATCTGAAAATTAAAATCCCTCCCCACTATTATGTTCTCATACAGATTATTTCTCTACATTCTTTTTATGATTGCTGGGCAGCTTTTGTTTTGTAAACTGTAAATCTGATCACTGTACATTAAAACAATTACCTCCACCTATTGTTATGCAAAAATAGCAAGAAGCAGTATTTTTTAAAACCAAAAACAATTAAACCTTGATAAAGAAGCAGAGCTAGTTGAAAATACTGTCTAACAATAACCTATCTTTGGTGTAAATTATGTAAATTATGTCAGCTTCAACTACCAGACATTTGAGGCTGGGTTCTGCAAAGTTCTGTAATGCTTTACTAACACCCACTTCAAAAGACATTTGTTAAAAACCTGTTACACTCCCTGCAAAGTCATTTTCAAATGCGGTAGTAACAACAAATTTTCACACACATTTTTATTGTTATTAAAGGTTTTGTTACTGTTTATGATGCTGTGGGAGGTGGTTTGATTCTTTTCATATCACGGTTGTTCAGAGACATTTCTTTTTTTTTTCCTATTTCTCAAAGCAATTGATTTCATAATCAGAGCAAAACTACTTATTCAAAAAAAATCTTTTAACAAAAGAGCTGCAATACCTGGGGTGAAACAGGGTAGAGTAAGTCTGAGCCTGAACATGCTAAAATAATTGGTTTGGGTCATCATTGGGATACTGTTTTATATCATGAAACATTCTGATTCATTTTCAGGAAACATGGCTTATTTTTATGTTAATGTTTTTCTTTTCTCCAAAGAGGTTCTATGAATTATCCCCAATAGATTAATGTGCTGACCTTTGGTCCCTGGAAACCAGAGGCTGGATTACAGCTGTGCACGCCTTGAGAAGCTTAAATTTTACCGTTCGGTTAAGATGTGAGCTGCAAAGTTTAGAGATGCCTGAACTTGACCTTCTAAGGAAATAGAAAAATTAGCACAAGATTTTTCTGGGACTTTTAATACATCTTCTGAAATACAGAGTACAGTTGATCATTGCCTTTGAAGAGAATTCATAGAAGAGACAGATCCACTGCTGCAGGAGAATAAAATCTTGCAGTCATTCTTTAGGTTTAGTGAAAGTAAAAACTCTTACAAATTTTCCTATACATGTTCAGTCCAGCAATACTTTTGAAAAGACACTAGTAGTAACTGTAAGTCATCTTTCCTTATAATGCCCACACCAAGTTCGTGCTTTTTCAACAAAGTAGGTTATCCTGTGAGACACATTGTCCTCATCAATACTCGCCCATACTTACTTCAGTTAATAAGGACTTTTATCTGGTCAATTTTTGGAAAATAAGTTAAACACCTAAAGAGGAGGACTGTAGCTTATTGTAACTTAGCTAACATAGGCATGACAATTCCCCTTGCATTAACAAAAGCTTTCCAGATCCTGGACATGAGTGTAAAGGGAAAAGTGGTTCCTTTATCTCTGGAGCAGAAAATAGCATGTGGGTGAGCAGCACATGGAAATTAAGGGAGGAATAAGGTAAAATTTAGCTATTTTAGTTTGAGGGTGACAAACTAGAATACCTCTAGAAGAAGAGGATGAGGAGAGCGGGTAGGAAGAAGTGACAGGACTGATAATTATGTCTCCCAGGAATACAGGCCATGAGTATGGCAAATGCCAGCACATATGGTTTTAGACCAGACTGAATATAAAACTCGACTGCTTGTGAGCAAAAAATGGGCAATTTTTGCAGCAAAGCTAAGTGTGATTGTCAACTTCTCTTCCCAATTTTTTTAAAAAAGTTTCCATAATGCAGTACAGAATTGTGAGCTTCACTAAAACAAAAAATTCTAAAGTGCACAGGATTTTAATCCCACAAGCCAAATGAAATGTCAGTGGTCAGAGCCTGTTTGCATTCCTTGCATCCCTGCACAATATGAGATGAATATGGTGAACTCTAGTGTGATAGTAAATGAATAATTTCCAATAAAATAACGACTAGAACATACCAGTTCTAAGGCTCTTCTCATGGCATTTTTAACTAGTCTGAAACCAGGAAGTGTCAAAAGTGTTACAAGAAAACCTGTACATAAGACATTTGATTTATAGACTCAAAAAGGTTGGGCTGTGTTGAGATAATAATTTCATTTTCTGGAAGGTGATCAAACCAAAACTTTCAAACGATCTAAGGTTCACCCAGTGCTGGAGGGTTGAGTGGTTGCCATTTCTACCATATGCACTATATCAGAGTTATTCATCAGCTGTCATTTTGATATATAGAGTTCATATGATACAGGGAGCTTTAGTCTTCAGTAAAGACCACATTTATTCATTTCATTTTACAGTACTAAATGTTCTTCAAGCATTAAAGCTAATTGCAGAGAAAAAATGACTTAAAAGTATCACTTAAAAGAAATTGCTTACCAATTTCACTGAAAAATCCAAACTCCATTATCAGAATCTGATTGCTATTATGTAATTGTACGACAGTGGTAAATGTTGGATTATTAAATAAAACTTTTCTACCAAATAAAACTTCAGCAGCTTTTCATATTGTCTTTCGTTCACCAGTAGCTCAGGGTGTTCATTAATTGCCATAGTTTATGCCAACACTGGAGACTGAGAGCAATCCTACCAGCAGAAAAAACGTCATAACTCTATATAACTCTATATGATTGCAGTTAGAATTAAGCTATTTTTGTTCCAAACTACAGAGTATATTACACAGAAGTAGGCCTGACGGAGAGCTCATGTTTTGCTCATTTTCATAAGCATTAGGAGTCCATTTCCGTGTGAATCTCATGGCTAACTTACAAACTCATTATCTCATTCTTTGCATTGTGCTTTTTTGGAGGCATTTTCTCTCAGAAAAGAAATATTTTGCTTCATTTTTATTTGACAAAATGCATGATTAATATCAGGTTTGGAAAATAGTAGGCGTACAGCAGGTGTGGTATGATTATCATGTAGATCATGCTGGCTGAAGAATTGTAATGGCTCACACAGAGAACTAAGCTAAGATTTGGAGGTGAATTTGAGAGCCTTGCTTATAGATCCACGGCGAACTTCTGAGTAATGTGTGTTTTTGAACTAAGGTTTTCACTTTTTCAATAGCTTACCAATTCACCATTGTGGTGAATTCTTCATGTGAAATCTTTCTTTCAGGCTTGTGTGTATTATCAAACAGATCTGATGTGCTGCTCAATCAGAAATTAGGTAGACAACCAGGGTTCAATCCTGTGTCTCTTGGTGTGAAGCACTATGAAGCTGTCTTGTTGTATTACCACACTATTTGCTGACCAGAAATCTCAGTCTAAGCAAACAACTGATTGTGTTGCAAAGCTTACGATTATGTCGGGTAGATGTGATGACAGTATCAAGGAAAGCTATAGGGCTAAAAGAGTAACTGGCAGTAGGACAGAATTAAAGTTTTTCTAAGTAAGCTATGTGGTGCATTGTCTGTGTGTACAGTAGGCTTCTCAGAATAAACAGGGGCCCAGGAGCCCAGGACTTTTACTTTGTTACCTTTTCAGTGTAGCAAATTCACGGTATAACTGGTAAGTAGCAAAGTGATGCTGCAACGAATCAAAGTTAAAACAAAAACTGAGCTCTAGGCATCCCTAGGTGTGTTTTTGAACAGTAGCATAGCTTTGGGATTTGTTTAGAATGTAATTTATTGGCTTGGTTGGTTGTTTTTAGAGGGGGTGAGTCTTACAAGGATTTGTTGGATTTCCACTGTTCAGGCACCTCAAAGACACAAAACTTGAAACACGGTCTGTTGACTTCCTATTGCGAAAAACTTCTAATTGTCACAAATCACTAGAGCCTGCTCCTACAGCCATCATCTCTTACCCTGCTTGGTACAACAAAGGGAACAGAGAAGTGCTGTGTTTGCCAGCCTGTTTCTTCTCAAACATATCAAGGATGCGCAAAGCAGGGAAGGGGAGGAGGGGGCAAGACAGGTAGGAAGGGACACCTTCAGTTCTTCAAGTCTGGAGCTATGATGCTGCCTTTGTGCATATGTGTATGTTAGAATTCAAATCCAAGTATTTCATATTTGTACAGTCCTTCATTTGTTTTTTGGATCAGTAAAATATTTAAATCATACAAACCCTTCCTTAAACTTCTTTATTTTATGAATCAATTGTAAATAACCTTTGCAATGCATTTGGGTGATGGAAACCATTTGTTTGTTTGGAAAAGGTAATTTTCCCAAGCTCAGAGGGAGCAGGCAGTCCTTGTAGCAAATCCTTCGAAATGCAGTGAGAAATTGTGGTCTAGATAGCTGGAGTGACCTCTCGTGGTCTTCACAGGAACTAAGGCAATTCATCTCACCGCTTGCCCTCTTTTTAGCATATGCATGTCAATGATGCTGTTGCTAACTGTAATAAGGACCTAGAAGCACAGCTGCATCAGGAGACCGCAGGACAGGTACGTGATAAACTGTAGCTCACACAGTGCTCCCCACTTAGTTGATATCCTGAAAGTACTACAAGTGTCACTGATCTGTTCTCGGCTGCACTGAGAAGGAAATATTTTCCAGATATGGCAAGTTGGCTCACTACTAGCAGATCTCGTTTGTTTTTTTTTCAGTAGTGGCTGACAAAAGTAGAGGTCTTCCTCTTTTTTTTTAGAGGTTAACATCTTTCTAAGCCACTGTAAATGGGAGCAATCAACCCTTCATGAAGAATCAGTCAGTAGTTGTGTAAGTAGCAGAAATATCTGTAACAGATGCCTGTGTTACCTTTCACTGCCATCTTGCTTTTATTTCACCATTCCTGTGAATCAGCCTACAGCTGATTCTAGATAACAGTGAGAAATTTCTGTCACATGCTTACAGACTGGGAAGGCCAGTGCATATTTTCATTGCAGTAGCTTCATCTCATCACCCAAGGAGTTCTCTTTATTTTCTTTGAGGTTTTTTGTGGGGGAGGAGGAGGAGGATTAGGGCTGTAGCATAATACGGCATATCTGTAAGTAATAAAAGCATATCTATAAGTAACTATAACTATCTATAAGTAATAAAAATGATTTTTTTTTTAACCTGAATTAATTCCACTTGTTAAAACCCAAAAATTTCAGACCAGATGTCCCCCATCACTTCAGGTTGTCATATGCCCTGTATTGACCAGTGCAGTAGATGCCTGGAAGAGTGTTTATGATTTGTTTGATCCATTTCTCCAGAGGGACAGCTATTGCACTAGGATTCTCCTGTGCCTTCTTCATGTTGTACCTACATTTCTTTAACTTTAAAAAATAATCAGGTTATACAGTTTATGAACTTTTATATTGTTACACGTTATACCTCCATATATATCCTTACTGAGTAGAGGAGTCTGAACCAAACTACAATTGTACACAACCTATTTACTCCCCAAACGCTACAGTGTTCAGAGTCCAAACCCAGATTCAAATTTCATACTTTGCCCATGCATCTCTATATCCATAGATATCCATACATCACTGAATAGAAAAAAACTCAATCCCAACTGTAGTTTACATGTTGAATATTTGAAATCCACATCATGATCTTAATCAGACAGTTTAGGCCTGTCGGTAGTATTGATAGCTCTTCTTTGGTGACAGAGAAGACGACAGAATTGCTAGCACAGTAACAGCTTACCCGTATCCCTACCCTTTCAGTGGTAGGGGATGAGGAAAAAATTAACAATAGTCTCTAGAGGCACAAATAAGTGCATATTGAATGGCTGTTGGATTCATTGTCACTGCCATCTGGTCTTTCGATCTTCCATATAAGTATCACATACTGAAACGGCATCAGTGCAATTGTCAGTTCTTTTAAATTTTTATTTTCCCTTATCTTTTGTTTATGATTTTAGTGCTGTCAGACTGACTTTTCATATATTTCTTCTTTAAGTTTCTTTTCCATACAATTCCTCACATGGTTTTTGTAATGTCTTAGCTTTCTCTGAGATGAAGTTCAGCATTAGGATAGTGAAAATTGATGGATATATTGTTTAATAATAGAAAAGATCAGATAATTTCTTTTCATTATTTATAACTACACTATCTATCCAGCTATTTTCCAGACTTTAGTCACATGTAGTATGTACCAGAAAAGATCAATTATTTTCTCTCATTTCCATCTCCTACAAAACGTAGGAAAGAGTCCTACATTCTCCTGACATTAATACAGTAGCTTTTGAGATATGAGTCCAGACATGTCAGATATCTTACTGCAGAGAACAGAATGTGCTCTTCAGTACAACACAGACTGTCTGAACTTACTGCCAAAGCCCATCTGAATTTTTGTATGAGAACTTAAGTTAGTAGGATATGTTATTTTAAGTGAGCAAGTTCTCTTAAAAATTCTCATCTCTTCAGCCAAATCCAGCTCTCAAGCCCAATGGGGCTGGGGGGAGACGGCCAAATGAAACCAACCCTGCCTGCTACTCTAAAGGCAAAAGTTCCTTGGCTTGTCTCTATGGGCTTTATTCCTGTTCAATAGGGTGTACAATACTGCAAAACCCTTTCATTGAGGTCTGTGAAGTTTCAGCTAGTATAACTGAGGCGTTATACAATAGCTGTTTTCCAGAGCTCTATGTAGGGTCAAAAGATAGGACTCTGAAGTCCTCTTAGAATGCATCAGAGGAACATTCGTTAAGACTATCTTTAATTCAATATTTTCAGTACTGTCAATATAACCAGTTTCTAGGAAGGTAGCAATTTTAGCCTGCAGTGCTCTCCTACAAGCAGGTGATTCAGGTGTCCTTATTTATTTGAGATCTGGAATAAGAATAGTAGTAACAATTAAGATTCAATGTGTTCTTGCTGTTAACATCCAGTGTAGATCACAGGTGAAGACGCATATATGCATGCATGCATGAGATGTCTCTCTGTAGTTGGTTTCTGTAGGTTTTTGTCATTATTATTCTTTCAAGTATAAATATTTACAATATTTGTCTACCTGGTGAAATAGTCTCATTTCCATGCTTATTTAAATGGACTAGCTTGGCTGCATTTGTGGTGCTTATTTTTACAGTGAATAGAAGCCTCCAAGAATTTGTTAACTGAAAGTGCAATCCAAATGTTTAGCATATAGATGAGAGAAGATATTTTAGGGTCATTGCGCTGCTGATACAACGTTATGTTATCATTCTGTTTTGACTATTCTCCTATTTCTTCCATTTTCTTCACTACTGGGTGGGATTTTATGGCAGAAAACGTGCTGAGCTGAACATCACCACAGATTTCTATCACAGGTAATGGAAAAGGATGGAGAGTTAAAAGGCAGTCGATGGCAACTTTATCGGGTTTTCTTCAGGGAGAGGACATAGATGGAATGAGTTTTTGAAGGAGTCTCTGGCATTACATGGGAGACAAAAGTAAGCACCAAACTGCAACAGAAGGTGGAAACGTAAACATAAAAGACTTGTTTACCAGTATGTTGCTGTGGCAACAAAGCTAGCTATACCTTCCACAATGAAGAAAATGCACAAAATCTGGTGTGAAAATAGTGAAGCTGGCTAGAAAAAATCAGAATTGATATTCTGCTTAAGGAAAATAATTTCAAATTCAATATCTTTCTTTCAGGCAATATTTTGCTGTCTAAGACAAGCACAATTACTATTTTGCAGGGATCATACCATGTACATACATGCTGGTAATTATTAATGCAAATTAAATCTTAGTGTTTAAAATAGCAGAATAACAATTTAATTATCTTTCATTATTTCAAGATATACCTTTGTGTACATAGCAAGAATGAGTAGCAGTAGCATAACAATTTCCATTCTAAAAGTCCTTTTCCATTTCTTGCATTGTCAAACTTCCAAAGCCTGGTTTCCCCCCTCCCCCGCCCCTGCAGAAATTGCACTTTTAATTCTAAGCTAAGTGTCTAAGCTTCCCCTCAATATGAGCTAGACAGTAGCAATGTCTAGTGGTCAGAGCTGGAGGAAGGGATCTAATAAACCTGAATTCTATTCCTGCTTTTGAGCTTACTGAATGAGTTTGCACTCACTTTGCCTGTTTCCCCAGCAATGAAATATTGCTGTCCTGTGCAAAGTAATTTAAGATCTCATGATTTAAAAAGTAAGCAGACGTAAAACTCCAACTCACTGTTGCTTTTGTTTAACAAAACAGTTAACACACACTTTTTGTGGTTACAAAAAATGTTTGTGACTGTTTGTTGGGCTTTTTTTAATAGGTCTGTTATCTCTAAGTGTGAAGGCAAGAATGAGGTTCTGTTACTTCAGTTGGTGTTCTGGTGTAATCCATTGAAGATTATAAAGATTTCAAGTACCCTGGGCCTGTGCCTCAAGTTTTAAATTAACAAAAAAAGAAAAAAAAATAAAAGAGAGATTTGAAGGTTATTTCCCACTACTCTGTGTTATGAAGTATGAACACTAAAAGATTGGTGCTTACAGGATGAGCTCCAGAGACCTTTGGAGTCAATAGAAATATTCCCATAACATTTGTTGGACGTTGAATCAACCCCTCTGAGCAACAGAAGGTACTCAAGTCCTCTGTCTTCAGAGCTAACCAGTAGAATTTTTAGTGGCTGTTTCTATTCCTACCATACAGAACAGTGTCACCAATGTCATCTTTTCAAGTTGTACTTATCTTTTTCAATTCAAAATTCTAGGAAATGAATGACTCTATAGAAGAATGTAAGGTGAAAAAGTTAGAAATGCTAAAGAGTTAAAATTTTACTTCCATTCTCTAGTACATTTTGCCACTCTCTTTATTCTCCTATTTACTTTCTGTCTTCCATTAGATGTGTCTGCGAGTCTGATGCTGCGAAATGGGAAGTGTGGGATATTTAGCAAACTACATGAGAAACTGGAGGATCTGGAGTTCAGACCGAAGCTGGCTGCAGTTTCTGGGTACAAGGCTAGAATGTCTGTGTAGTTATCTGTAGATTTCAAACTTGTATGGGCTACAGTAATTGATAGCATATTTGAGATCAGGGCTAGGTAGTTACGTTCCAAATAGCAAGAGAGAAGGCTGCTGTGCAGTGGGGTAGCTTCTCCTCTGTCACATAAAGATGACTGCTTTGCCTGTAGGTGCCTATCACCTTCTAAAGTGCATCTCTACCTCCTCTCTTCATCCCCACTGTAACTGGAAATGTGGCATGTCAGATTCTATTAGGCAGCCTTTGAACTTGAGGGCAAAACTTTCTTTGACTTTGGTTCTTCAAAGCCAGAAACATTTTTCATTTAAAATAAAGTCAACCATAGAAAATGAGGCATTCCGGAAACAGCCTTGCTTTCACTGGAATTAATGGCAATAATCCATCTACTGGATGGACTACAAGTCTGTCTAGTAAAATTCACAGCTGCAAGAAAAACTGAATAAGATCAGACTTTGTTGTACCATTTTTTCCTCAATGATTTTCATTTCCTTTCTTTTCCAAAGAAACAAAAAGTAAAAAGCAGCTGGATGGACAGATAGACACTTGCTTGAAGTCAAACTTACTTACCTAGATTAAGTGGTAATCTTTTAAGTGTATTGCCAAACATACCACAATAAGATTTGAAATGGCTGCGGAGTGCAAAAAGCTTATGAGATGTGGTAACAGCACACCTCAAAATGTTTCTAAGTGAGCCTAAGACTTAAAAACGTTACTTTCATCTTTCTGAAGAGTGGATGAAATCTCAAAAGGTTTAAAGTTTTCTTTTTGTTAAATGTTTCCTCTTTTCTTTCAACTGAAGGCTTTTAATACTAGAATTTTTTTATCTTAATGAAGAAATTACTGCTTCCTCAAAGTGAATAGGGAAAAAAAATCCATCTCTAATACATATGAATGTAAGTGAAACACTTCAGACTGAGTCTTTCACGAATTTCCAAAACAAAATGTTTGCATTTCACATGATTTCTCTTAGCTTTGGGAATTAGTAACATCTCCTAGACATGGAACTCAGCAAAACGAGATAAAAAGTCTTCCTAGAAATGCTGATATCACTTTTAAAACTTAACTTCTCTCTTTTTGTGGACATTTCTATTTTCTGTCTGCCTTTACTGATGTCCCAATGGGGATTGAAGTGTAGCACAGGTTCAAAATACTGGTCATTGTAAATTAGAAAAATCTTATGAACATCACTGACATATAGATGTCAGGGCTGCTTTTGATACTTCAGTAGAGTAACTTGAATTATAATTTCAGTCAACCAGCCTCACTCAAATACAAAACAGTCAAATTCAGGGATGAGTCTACTGTGATCTTTGCTGCTGTGCCATGCATGTTGTTATTTTTCACACAGCCCCCAAAATCAGTCAGACTCTGCTCCATTCCTGTACCTTGAGGACACCTGCTGAGGTGTAATTTTGGTTCTGTCTAGAAGGCTCTAGATGGCTGTAGTGTATAGACTGATAGACTGAAGGAAATATAGAGCTATACCCACCTAGAATTACCTAGAATCACCCCTGATTTTGTTCATAAGGGCATGCCATAAGAAATATTAAGCATTTTAGAAAGGGCTGAAGGAAACAGGCTTTTTGGAATTACTATGATTCCTTTATTGCCTTGTGGAGGGCAGAAAGAAATACTTCATCCCCTTTGACTTGACTTTAAGTGCAGGTATAATCCACTTTCCCTATATTTCGCTATATTTGAATACATAAAACCACTACTACTACCAGACAGCAGCAGTGATTTTTTTATATGATTTGTTGCTTTACCTGGTGTTCTGAGGAATGAAGGCTGAACTCTGGCAAATGTTACAGCCATGGTTTCTGTTCCTGCCCCATTCTCCACCTCTGAGGCAACCTCCAGCCAAGGTAAGCCAGCTGAGCCACGGCACCTCAGCACTAATTCCAGCCCTCCAGCCAAAAGCCATTTTCGTTGGCAGTCTGAGCTGAAAGGCCAGAGTGAGCTGAGCTGAGCTATGGAAATATAGTATATTGCTGAGGATATTTACTTCTTTAACTGTCTCATAAAAATTCAGTAGTTTCTTCATTAATGTCCCAAGTCTTGCTGTTACCTATTTGCATTGAACATGCCACTTTCTTTTTCCTTTCATTGTTTACCTCTGTCTTCTTTACCACAGTGAATGACCTGAAAGCCTTAGCAGTCTAATGACAGTGATGTCCACAGTGAACAAAGGATAAAATCACCTCTTTTATTACCCAAGTAATTATCTGAATATTTCTGCTAATATTCCAGGAATGTTGTAAATCAGAAAAAGATGGGAGATACACAGCATACCCTGAGGTATTTTTACACTGTGCGACTCTCAGAAAAAAAATGGCATTGTGAAATAGTTTCCACAGACTCCAGACACAGGACATATTACCTCTCCCTCTCTCTGTTGGAGCGTATTTGTCTTCAAAATTACCAGTCAGTTCATTATTGCAGGGTACAGGCTATAACATGGACAGCCTTGAGCATTTGAAATTCTGCCAGCAACGCATAGAGGACCTAATTTTATTTAGTAAATTAGCAACAAAAAACATAATATGGAACTTCCTGCTGGAGTCAGAAACAACATATGAGAAACCCAGTATAACCATTCATGTAGATACAGCTCTGATTTCACTACAATTTATGTAGTGGGGGGGTGTCCCCAGTTAGCTGTAAATTTCATCTTTATAGCGTTCAACTTGTTACGTGAGCTCTGTGAAGACCCCCTGACTGTTCAAAAAAAGAAAGCAGATGAATTTTCTCATTTCAAGTTATAAATGCTATTGAATACTCTACATTTTGTTATACTAAATCCAGTATGACATAAGCAAGTGTATGAAGGAAAAATCAGAATGATTACTGTATTTAGTAGCTCAGCTTGCTGAAGTCACTGGAATAATTCCATGTGGATTTCTGGGGTGTGATGACAGCAGGCATTGAAGCCTAGCACTTAGAGCACAGAACAAGCAAGAGGGCTTTTGGAAATCAGGACGTTAGAAAACAGTTTTGTTTACTAGGAAATGCGGGCTCTAGTTCTTGCCTCATCACTGGCCGGCTGTGAAAACTTAGGGCAAGGCTTGAGCACAGCTGAGATGCAATACTTTACGTGTTTGGTTGCAAAAGCTGAATCCAGAAGCCTGGATTATGCCATAGGATATGGATGGTGTCCTGAGCAGGGAGCAACCCTCCCTAGAGAGATGGGAGGGTTGAGTCTCTCAGCAATAGAAATGAATCTCTTCAGACAGTGGTGGGAACTGATTCTAGGTTGTCTGTAGTCTGGACGAGGGGTCTGCTTAGTAAATCTAATTTAGCTAAGAAATAGATAATGCTGCACTCTGTTGGAATGCCTTCTACAAATGGGCCTACTCTCTCAATCCTTTCAGAAATTACAGGTTAAAAATTAGTAAACTGTGCCAATTAACCAGCAGCTCACAAAGATTTTGATCCTATTTACTTAACTTTCACTTAACACCTACTCTCGGTGTCAAAATGCTATTCTGCATTAGGCCTTTAACTTCCTTACGTACTCCCATCTGTAAAATATGGAAAAAAAATCCTAGGTGAAAGAGTTCAGTCTATATTCATGTTTGCAAATCACTGCAAGACTCTCTGCCTGGGTAAGAATGCCCCAGGATTTGCAGATGGTTCCATTCTGAGAGGGAAATTCACATTCCAATCCCAGAGAAGTGAGTGATAAGATTCCCATGGATTTTAATGGTGCTGGTATTTGTCCAGAATCATAAAGTATGCTATTAATTTACATTTGTTGTTGATAAAGCCTAAGCCATTTTTGTAAGTTTCGGAAGCAGTCTTTCTGGAAATAGACTGGAGCATATCTTTCAGTGTCTGTTGTCTGAATCAATAAAATCTTAACTTGGGAACGGAGTTGTGTGCTGCCTACATACCATTTGGAAGCCTTCATTTTGAGAGAACTGTCACGTTATTCTGGCCTGAAAGCGTTGTCAGGTTAAAATAACTGAAAAATACCACTTCTTCAACCAGGCCAAGCCAATGCCCCTTCTTATCTAGGAATGTGTTATGGTTATGTCTAATAAGCCAATTCAATAAGCACAGGATAAATTTAGTTTGTCAGTTTAATAGAGTTATGGCTCTTTGCACGTTTAAGTAATTGTAGATGTATGTAGATATAATTGAGGGGGAACATCTATTTCAGACAGCATGTGCAAAAAAGTGGATTTATGTGTAAGTATGAACATAGAGTAAAATGCAGCAGTGAACATTCAGGAAAGATGCCTGTTTACAGACATACAAATGAAAAATTATTTAATTCAAGAAAATCTTAAGGTAGTTTGAACTGGCATGGGAGACATTAGTTTGAACAGATGTGTTCTGTAAGCTGGAAAGCCTGATATGAACAGTTGTCTTTTATCAGATGGAGAGAAAGAGAATGGATTCTGCTTTAATTCACTCTTTTCTATTTGTTTAATAGGGTCCTATCAAAGTCTGCATCATTGGGAAAAGGGAAATATTTTACAGTTGCCTGGGTTGTTGGAAGGGATTCAAAGATTCTGTAAGTTTCTGGCTTAGGCACTGCCAAGCACAGATGAACCACAGTTGAATTAAGTGAGCTTTGTTTTCTGCGTTATCTGCAGAAAGCATTCTTATTTGACCCTGAAATCCCGCAGAATTTATTTATACAACGGCAAAATATGACTTTGAGGACAAATAACAGAATTCTTGCTACCCCAGGAAATACACAATCTAGGCTGAGTGTGACATCACATTCCTGAGTCTTACTGCTGACTAATTCCACAAAACAGTTTTGGTGAAGAATGCTGTCATTCTGAAATAGATCCACTTTTGGATTCACATGCATATACTTGCCTAGAATTAGAGTGCAGTGAGTATTTATAACACTGGGATTTAACTGTTATTTCTTAAGAATTGTTGAGAGAAAATATTACTTTAACTTTTCAGTAAGTTAGTAAATCTCAGAGAGCAGGTGCAATGGCAAAGGCCAGTACAGTCCCAAAAGGGGGAAAGGCAGTATAAGAATGAATTCTCTCATGGTGCCTGAGGTGCTCTATGCCTGTTCCTGGGCAATTAAACCATTTTCAGAGTTTTTGTGTCAGAGTTAGGACTATCAAAGCAGGGGGGGAAATTGCATTGTGAAAACGAGAGTAATCACAACTTAGCAGGTACAGACCTGTTCAGTACCTCAGTTTGGAGTTTTATTACGACCTAAGGCTTATTCACAGAATCAGTAATCATCATAAAATAAAGGAAGCTTAAAAAAATGGCAGTCTATTTACAGACACTTTGTGAGAGGAAAGAAGCAATCTGTCATATAAAAAATTTGCAGTGTGTTTTTTACAAAAGTTGTGTGATACTTACTACATTTTGTGCCTGAACTGTGGGTATCGAGATAGCATTAGGAGTTCTGTAATGAGTGACCGAGATAGTTATATGGAGCGGAACTAATTTTCAAGATATTTCATTCATTTTATTTCTATCTCCTGAAACAAGCCAAGTTTGTATGTTTTGCTTCTTTCACTGTCATAACAGAATTGCTGATGCCAGAATTGGAAAACACTACAATTGGAAATCAACGACAAAAAAATAAAAAAGGATTTATGAACCTTTAAGGTTCGCATTTTCAAACTTTTGTCCTGAAGCCAGAGGGTAGTAACTTACAATTTAAAATGAAACTAAGGTTCTCTTGTGTTGAGATAGCGTTTTAAAAAATGACAAATATTGGAAGAGAAACTTGAGGAAGTTGGCAATACCATCTCTACCTGATGCCATTTCTTACAGTTATATATCCCTCACATGACAGTGGCACTGTCTAGTCATAAGGGATCCATGCTGTAGTGTCTAGGAGAAGGCCTGGTAGCACTCACCATTACTGCCATGAGAAAGCATGCTGAAGTCTGCCCCAAAGCCTGGTCACAGAATTGTATTCACGCTCTGTTTCTACTGGAGATTACATGAAAAATGTGAAATTGCACCCTATTAAAACAAGATGTAATGGTCTGTCTGTTAATCTAGACAAATAGAAACATTTGCTGTTTTATCTTGTAGATGAACCAGATCCAAGAAAAAAAATCTGAGTGCTGAAAGGAAGTAAAATCTTTTACCTACCCTGTCTGAGTTATTGCTGGTGAGCAAAATGTTTGCAGGAACAGGGGAGCTTTTCAGTGAATTGGAGAAAATATTTTTAAGCCCACTCTTCCCAAGTATTAAAGTAATAGATTTGGTCTTCACAGACTAAAATTATTAATACCTGCATTTCTTTCAGGTAATGAGATGCAACATAAGTGTTGTTGCAGTAGCTGTCATTCACCCTTACTATTAATTAGTCTAATTAGTGGTTAGCAGTTCTCATTGCCCTTCAATCACCTTCAAATATCTCTTCAGACAAATCTCAGTTGCTCACACACAGATTTTCTCACGGCCCGGTATGTGACTTGGCTGCTGGAGACAGGGACTGAAAAATAACTCTGTTTGATTTGCCACCGTGCTGAAACAGCCACTGTCAGAAAACAGAGCTCGCATTCGCCACCCACTAATTCTAGGCTTTTGTGTCAGGAACCAACACACAATTTGTTGGCCACTGATACACCTGAACATCTTATTATCTCTTCATTTCACCAGCTAGGTGGTCGAGGACGTGCTTCCCCTCAGGGGAAACGTACCTGTTAAGGCAATATTTCTTTTAGCTCTGGTTCTAAGCCATAGGCAGAGGGATTAGAGATTCAGCTTTTAATTGTGCTTGTCTTTTTCTTTTGCAAATGGCAATCATTCCATAGCACCTCTTGTGATATGAAACTGCAAATTGGATTAAAGCATATTTTTGATTCCTGACCAACCTTTCTAGTCAGAAAGGCACCTTGTTTAAGCCGGTGGGTATACTTATCAGCCAGTGCAGGCTTTGGCAGCTGTGTAGCATAGGCAAATATTGAGTAATTTCAAAGCAATCCCGGCTTCACTTTCTAGAGAAGAACAGTAAGACTTGTTTTGTGTTTTTGTGGACAACACAAAGAATTATTTAGCATTGTTCATTTATTTATCAGCTTCAAATCTTTAAAGTTTTGACAGATTAATAACTTCCTTCAGGAGTTTTAAATAAACATGATGTATTAACAAACAGACTAAGAGCCTACTTAAATTGTACAAACATATAAAGCAGGCTGCCTTGTCTAATGAAAACCTGATAAGAAAAATATCTTTTTAAAAAAAAAGATTGTGTCTCAATTTCCGAGAAAGTAATTTATCTTTATATATCCACTGGAATAACAGATGAATGGAGTCAATCACAGTTTAAATAAACCCCAATTATGCTTTGCTTGATAATTCAATTTTATCGACACTGTATATATTTACTGATAGCTTCAATTATTTAATATTATAGATATGCTGTGTTTTGACAAACTGGGGTTTGGTTTGTCCTTTTCTAATTTCAGCATAACTTCTGCAGATGAATATAATAAAGAGAAATTATTCTATGCAGAGGGGTTTAGAATTATAACTTCAGCAAACCCTATTACTACTGCAGCTTTGCTAGAGTCTCAGCATCAGAGGTTGTATATTTATGTGAGTTTAACTGGTGTTTAAGAACAAGCTGAATTCATCTACCCATAGTCATTTAGCACAATTCATACATGAAACTGGTGTAGATTTTGGGCCAGATTCTGCACAGCAAAGATTGCTGTGCAGACCAACAGCATACCGTGGTGATAGAGCTGATGATTTTCAACTCTGATTTTCCAGAGGCAGAAACATGGTTGAAAGACATGTTTCCATGTTGTTTCCCTGCTGACAGGGTCGCAGGGTGAGCAAAACGTCGCCATTAAAATACAGCCGTAAATCTTCCAAACTTGTGCTGTGCATATGTAGGCTACAGCTAACGAGTGGCTTAGTATTTCTGAAGAGAACATGAGCAGTGAGTTATTGTTCACGCCTTCAAATTATAACCTGTGAAACAGTTCTGGGGCTCCAGAGTGCAGGAAGGGAAGCCACAGCTACTGTGGCAGTGTGGGGTGCCAGCCAGACTCACCCAGCAGAGCTCATCGCTGTTTTGCAGGTAACCCCAGAGTCCCAGCTCATCCCCTCTCTACCGCTGGGACACTGTGGGAAGCCTCGTTCGGGCCACTCGTCCTCAGCTGTCTCTGAGTTCAGGCTTTCAACGAATATAGTTTGGGTTTTATTGATGGTGTTCTGTTTGCACTGATCATTATAATATAAAACAATGGCATGGATTTATAAGCATCCTGTAGGGAAATTGGCAGATTTTGAAATGTCTAACAGGTTTAAGAGGGGAGTTTCATCAGAGCAAAAACAGAAGGTGCAAACCAGAGACACAATGGCCAACAGAGCCAGCACTAAAACAAATGCCAGTAGATATAGAAGGAACAGGTTGTACAAGTACGAAGGTGCAAATAATTCAAGAGTATCTCAAGGGTCAGACAGCAGAATTAAATGTCTTTTCATTTTATTTGTCAGAACTGTTTAGCACTTTAATGAAATAAATATTTCCATATTTTGTGAGTAGTGAGACTACAAGAAAAATGATGGGTAGTGCTTGTTAGTGGTAGCCATTGCAATTTGGCCCTACACATCCTTTTTGTAAAGATATACATCCCTGACATTGAACTGCCTTTAAAAATTGGATGAAGATGGTTTTTTAAATATAAAAGTCTCTATAAAAGTTTTTATATTAAAGTTGTACAAAAGTTTCTTCTCTTTCATAAAGCTACTAAGTCATACGTTGCTGAAAAATCTTTGTTTAGAGGAGAACTCTTGTAGTTTGGAAAACTTTGGCATAGAAATACCAGGATGACGTACCTTTAAAATACCTTTTTCAGGCAAACAGTAAAACCCCATCAATTCATTTTATACTGAATTTATAATCCTGCTGTTTAAGCAGTCACACTATGTTGATATCAGCATTATGGAAGTAACAGAAGTAGTCAACATTTTATTCTTTAAAATTCAGTCTGTTTCATAGCGATGCTTTATTTCTTTTGTAAAAAGAAATTGCAAATTATAGACATGTGAAGGGTTTTCTAGTACTTAAATTGTCCTTACAGTGAAAAGCCTTCAACAATGATTTCTTAAAAAATGTACCTGTTATCGTTCAACGTGCTACTAAAACCATAGTATTCATTTTGTTTTATATGTTTCATTTTGAAGCTGACTGCATCATTTTCCGGGAAAATTAGCTCAGAAATAGGAATATCAGGTGGTTTGACACATTGGACCAGAAGTTCTGCAGGGGGCAGTGGAAGAAGACACAAGCGTACCCACCCTATGCAAAAATTAATACATCAGCAAGGAGCTTAGAGAATGAGAAATTTCAGGGACATGACAAAACACACTTGCACCAGTGGGGTTTTTAGCAGTGTGCTTCCTTTTCAGAGCCTCTGTGGCTTGTTTTGTCTGCTGCTGTTTCTATTAGATTTGTCATTTAAAGTTCTCTCCAAATGGAATTTCATGAAATCCCAGAAGACGAGGAGATTGGTAAACCTTCTCTAACTGCTCTAACAATATCATGAAACAGAGCTTGAATTACCAATACACCCGGGAATTCTAATGCAATTATGAGTGTTTACTTACACCATGTGTTTCTCACTGAGCCTCGGCTGTATCAGGATAAACCAAAGGGAGCTAATGTTTTATAGATGGTAAGACTCTGTTTGTTTTCAGTAGGGCTAAGTCTCCCAAAGCACTCAGACACACTAATTAAAGTAAACTGCAGAGGCCCATAATAAAATATATGTGTTTGGAGACTGTGAGATGAACTCCACTGGCTTATTAAAAGTCAAAAGAAAAATATACATTATTTATGACTTCAAAGGGACACATTGTGAGCTCCGGTTTATTTAAAGGATTAACTAAGCATTGGTTATTGGTGACCATCTGAACAGCTTTCCTTTCACAGTTCATTAGTTATGTCATATATGTGGGAAGTCATAATTTGGGTTTAGATCAAATATTATTAATCAAATAAATTATGGAGGGTACACCAACATTATTAAATGTAATCTTTAGGAAAATAACACCTCACAAATCCACTTTTCTCCAGTTGCGCAATTACATTTCAATACATAAACAAAAATCCAACAGATGTGTGGCAAGTTTTATAGAACTGCCTATCTCTGGAGGGTTTTTTTTGTCAATAAATGCTGCACTGTCAAAATACCAAATGGAATTGAAAAGGAAGCGCTTGGCAGGCCATCAAGAGCTTAGGGATCTACCAGAAGTACAAATTAACCTAGTGTGAGTTCTTCTGTAATTTACCTAATATGTTTAGATTTTTAAAAAATGCTTGATATACGGGAATGAGGGGGAAACTGGGGCTTCCAGTGAAAAGAGCACTGGGAGACAGGATTTTCTCTCCCATCTTTGCACACCCTGTGCATCGTTCTTCTCATTTTTCTAATAATTTTACTTATCCAACTTCTGCTTATGAATGAAAAGCTATTTATGGAAAATATTTGGCCAGGCCAAGGCAAGAAGAAGGACCTCAACACACACACACACACACACACATGTGATACTGGCTAGAAAGTGTTCAACAGCATTCACAAGCCTGGGACGAGATACATTTTCATTACATTCTTCTGTCTTTCCAACTTCCATCCTAAATTTAATACCAGTCAGGTTTTAAGGGAGGTGAAAGGAAAAGAAGCAGGGTGCTAGTAATAGTTTAAATCAAAGAAAAACAAAGATTTCAATACAATTTGTATGGGCAGTTAGGTATGTAGTTTGCTGATATTTTAATTTAATTGTCTCTAGAAAAGTGTTGAAGTTTTATTTTTTAAAGTGGCTGTTTAAAAAACTTGCTTAAGTCAGGTTAGGAAAACACTTATGCTAAGTATTTTATTCACAGGAGTATTTTTAGGGCTGTTTGTATTTGCACTGACATGACTTAGGAGAACAAATGGAAGCTGCAGTCCCTTTTGTTTCAGATATTATAGGCCGAGGTAATTTTTTTTAATATTACATTGTCACATTTGGATCAGCTAAACAAATATGCCAGCACTGGTACTGCCTCAAGCTTTTAAGTTTCTCTTTAAAATATAAACTTTGTGGGGAAGGAGAATGGTTGAAACATGCTCTACTGCCCAAATCAGCATCATTCCACCATCCCACCTGTGAACACTGCGAAATCCTAAAATCAGTGGAGACTTAGCTGTCTTATTTTTCACGCAGTGAATCAGCAGGTAGGCTATGTTTCTGCAAATGACATCTCTTATAAATTAACAATAAAATATTCAGCAGTGAGAGTCTTGTTCAGTTCATCCCTTTTGTCTGAGCTACCTATAGGCAGAAGAATTCACTTAATTGAGAAATAAATTCTAAAATAGAAAACTTTACGAAA